>CM075018.1:17709774-17748354 GCA_037576675.1 Pangasius sanitwongsei
GGAGGAGAGAATGAAAGAGGGATGAAGAGGTGGAGGTGAAAGGAAGGGTGAGAGAAAGAAGGATTGGGGGGGGGGGGGGGATGTGATCTCGGTGACATGGTTCCAGAGCAGCTGGCTTTAGTATTTCATAGACTTCTGATCTCCTGAGTCTTTTTTTAAAAAAAAAAAAAAAAACATCCAGTGAGCTGGAGTTATGTGGGTGGAACCTTCTGGTTGATCAGAGAGGATCAGAAGAGAAGGCCAAGTGTGCTATAGCAATCAGTCTTTACAACCGTGGTGAGCAGAAAAGCATCTCACAGCGCACAGCATGCTGAACCTTGAGGCAGATGAGCTATAAAAGCCGAAAACTGCATGAGGTTCCACTCCTGTCAGCCAAGAACAGGAATCTGAGGCACAGGTTCACCAAAAATGGACAGTTGAGGAAAAATATCAGGGGGTGGCATATTGAAAGCGAACACTCTGTCTGCACGTAACGCAGTCCTGCGGAGTTAGTACGAATAGAGCAGCGTTTCTTGGCGCAGGTCACTCTTTTATAATCTGTACACCATGAGTTATTGAAACCAATAACTGCAGCTCAATATCAATAGGATACAGCCTTCTGCAGTTCCATTAGGATTAACTGCAATAGTAAAGCAGGTAGAGAGCTTTATCATGGATTTACGAAATCCGTCTGCGTCAGTGAAAACTTATGCAAATATCTGCATTGGCACAATGCTTGCGTGAGACGGCGGGGGAGGGAGAAGTGGCTGAGGTGTATTCTATTTTAGAGAGGGACTTCCTGGTGATCACTCTGATACACACAGCCATGTGCCAACCTGCTAGCAGATGGCCTGAGGATGATGTGAGCTTATTAGTGCAGTTCAACGATGTTCTCTTTCTCAAACCTCCCACCCCCCTTGGCCAACATCTGGAGTGTGTGTTATGACACAAATGATTCTATTGTTTTTTTTATTTTTTTTTTATTTGGATGCTAGTAAGTACAAAATATTTTTTAAAAAATGATTACAAAATATTAAGTAAGGACTAAACCAAGATGGGGCGTGCTACAATAAGAAAATAATCACTGGTGGAAGCAGAGTTACCACCCTGAAGTTGATTTTGGTTTTATTTATTTAAGAGTGACACACATTTTTTTTTATCCATTAATAATTACATGTAATGTTGTGGAATGTCCATGAAAGTTAGTTCCTGTTATCGCTTACATTATAACAGTCGCTCCCTCCGTTTCCGTTGAAGTTAATAAGACAAAAAAAAAAAAGCATCCTTAGAAAACTTAAACTTACAGCTGTACATCCGACCGTTTCAAGGCACCGACACTGGAGACTCCTTCCTCATATGATAAACATCTCCTCACAGAAAACTTCCCCATATCAGCGATCAGATGTTATTCTTTGTTAAATAACAGCAATCTTTTTTTTGAATTTGTTTTTTATTATTAGGTTTAGATCATGTTGTGCTTCCGCCGTACAAGTCCCTGTGAATTAGTGACTGCTACAGAAACCACTTATTAGAATGAGTGCAATAATATAAACATGTGATTTGAATTACAGACAACATTTAAAAATGAATATATTTGTATTTTTTTTTTGCTGTCATTGTAAAATACACTCGAGTGCAGGGACACAAGCTGTATACCTACATTCACTGGCTTCTTTTGTCAGATACACTTACAAACCATACACACACACTTTGTACACTATAGTGACTGTGGCTCATCTGTTGTTGCCCAAAATCTTTCAGCCATCAACCATCATATGACCACCAGTGGACGCATGTGATTTGATGGGTTGTTACGGTGTCCCAGTTTCATGGTTAGTCACGGTGTATGATCGGATTGTTATCTCACTGTTGACTTCAAAAGACTTAAAAACACATTCCAAAAATGCATTTCTATTAATTACCGGTAAAGCAGACTGCTTCACACCTCCCTGTTGTTAATTATTTTCCCATAACAGCACACACCTGCTGTGTTTCATTCCATACTTACTGCACGTCTGAATGTAGAGTGGATGTGCGTGTCGCATTTGACCTGGCTTTGGCCCCTGTGCCCTTGTTTTGCTGGGACCCCCGGGACCTCCTAAGGCCCCGATTCATGACTCATTGCTTCCTGTCTGCTCCGCTCACACTGATCAATCACACAGATGTATGTGTGTGTGTCACGCACACACATGTGGCCTCCACAAAAAGCACCTGCTTGATGCCCCTCCGCTGAGGTGCTGTCACTTTGGCTGCTTTTGACTAATCTGCCTATTTTGACTCGTTCTCTGTGTACTAAGTGTTTGTGCATGCGTGTGCATTCAAGCGTTCATCCAAGTGTGAATGATGGCTTTTGCAAACGTATTTGTTGTCACAATTCGTGCACGTTTAAAAGAAGAAGCGTTTTTCATATTTCCTCGCATTCTTAAATGTTTTGAGGCGTTTTTGCCTTTTTTTTTTTTGCATTTCTGCAGATTGCGTGTGTGCAGCAGAAACATTCGTGTTGGTGTGTCAGCGTGTCTTGTGTATTTTATGTAAGTCATACGTACATGTCTACAGTGTGTGTGTGTGTGTGTGTGTGTGTGTTCATGTGCTTGCATGCATTCATGCCAAAAAATTGATTTGTTGTTACACATCAAGCGTATTTTGTGTAGCTCTTCATGTTGGTCTGAATATTTGTTGTGTGTATATCAGATTTTGACGAAACATCTGCACATGTTGACAGAATATGTGTGTGTGCGTGTGCCCAGCCAGTTAGAAGAAAAGCTGTGTGTGTGTGTGTGTGTGTGTGTGAGAGAGGTAACAGTCACTGTCCAGACGCCTCCTTCAGGGAGCTCATCAGGCTCCGTGTTCCCTTCCCCTTGTGCCTCGGGCCATCCATATTCATTTCCTGCACTGATTTAGTCGAGATGAAGAGAGAAGGCTGGCTTTTCTTCCCTCCCTCCTTCCTACGTCTGCCGTTTCCTTTCTGCTACCTCACATGACAACATAGTAATTGTGTTGGATTAATATGATAGTTCAGTAGACCCATGTCAAATAAGAGCAGCTTTACAGTGTTTGAGCTGCCTACTGCCACTCAGTGAATTAAACATCAATGGCATGTTTAAAATGTAATTTATTTTGTACAACGTCTGTGTAATAACAGTCTTTAATATTATCAATATATCTATATACTGATAATGCCAGGAGCTGCATTAAATGCAAATAATCTGTATAACATATTGCTATTATGTTATTGTGTATTATGATCATTCCACTAACGTGAAATGTTCCACAGGGATGTGTCTACAGTGGCCTGTAAGTGTAAAACACATTACCAAATGAAAAAAAAAGCAACAACAATCCCAGAAATGCAGCAGCATATCAGAAAACGCAAACAAAACAAATCAATAGAAAACACAACAGAAAAGCAAAAACAACAGCACACAAAAGCACAACAGACACAACAGAAAAGCAAAAACACTACAGCAATATATAAGAAAACGCAGCAGCAAAAGCAAAAACAGCAACAACAGTAACAGCAAAAACTATTTCAGAAATGTAGTAGCAGACTTAGAAACACAACAGCAAATCAGATGCAAAATGCAACAGTAAATTAAAAAATGCAACCGCAAATCAGAAAATGCAGCAAAAGAAACAAAGCAAATCAGAAAAACACAAAACAAAAAACATTTGGAAACACAACAGAAAATCAGAAAATTCAGCAAGAAGTCAGCAGCAAAACCAAAAACATACCAAAAAAAACCCCACCACAAATTCAGAAATGCAACAGCAACAAATCAGAACACCTGGCAGCAAATCAAAAATATTTAACCAGCAAATTCAGAAATATAACAGCAAATCAGAAAATGCAACAGCAAAACAAAACAAACAAAAAAAACACAACAAATTCAGAAATATAACAGCAAATCAGAAAATGCAACAGCGAAACAAAACAAAAAACCACAACAAATTCAGAAATATAACAGCAAATCAGAAAATGCAGCGACAACAAATCAGAACACCTGGCAGCAAATGAAAAATATTTAAATAGCAAATTCAGAAATGCAACAGCAAAACAAACAAACAAAAAAAAAAACACAACAAATCGGAAACACATCAATATTAAATCAATATATAAAATATAAAATCTGATATAAAACAGAAAGGAAAGGTCCTTATTGAACATTACATGCTTGTTGGTGATATGGCACCTGAATATCTACTTAGTAGCAAAAACGATTAAATGTTATTATATTATTATAGTGAGGAGTTCTTTATTCGCAATAACCCAGCGTTCTTTAGGCATGTTTTCAGTTTTCGCATATTCGTAGTAATGCAGTGTATCTAAAATACCACCATATGAATGCCTTTAATAAAAAAAAAAATGGTTTCTCAGATTGACACATGCTGCAGCCAATCAGCAACAGGCATATGATGTTCAGCATACCTCCTCTTTCCATTTTGAGTTAACGTTGTCATGTTTTTGATTTTGCTGTTGCGTTTTCACATTTGTTGTGACATTTTTGGTTTTGCTGTTGTGTTTTTGTTTTCTTGTGTTTTTCTTTGTTTGTTACATGTTGCTGTTGTGCGTTCTGATTTGCTGTTTTGGTTTGTAAGCGTTGCGATGAATCACAGTATTCATTAAAAGCCACAAGCTGATCTTTTTCTGTCACATCGTGCGTTCACCAGTGTCATATTAAATATGATAACAAAGCTTTGTGTTGACCGTTGCGATTTAATGGTTTTAAAAACGTGCTAAACAATTTAGTCATACAGAACTGATAGCCTAAAAAAAAGACAGGAAATCAAACATCCACAGTTTCAAGTTTAAGGAGAGTAAGAGAGGCTGTAATAATATTACCAGCTGTGCAGTCAGGAACTGCTTGCTGGCAGTGGCAATTGTGAAAACTCAGGTGATTCTGCAGTAATGTGCAGTAAACAGAAAAACAAAAAAACTGCTGCTCAGAGTGTTTGAATGCGTCTGAGCACTGACCCGTGCAGAAGAGCGAAAAAAGAAGGGGGAAAAAAACGGTGCATTTAATCACTTTCTAATTCTCACCATTAAAATTGTTTGTAAATGGTTAGATTTTTGAATGATAACTCATACTAGCGTACTACGATGTTAAATTGCAGCGCTCCTATACAAAAGGTGTAAAGGTTGCCAGGTCTAGTAATATAATATAATATAATCGGAGTAAATGTCGCTGGACGTCACGGTAGTGTAACATTGTGTAGAAATGATTAAAATGTTCAGCTGGAACATAATAATTGCTTTATTGTGTTGCAATACCAGCTAGAAAGTCGACAGATCAATTTTACAGTCATTTACACTTTAACAGTTTGAGCTAAGTTAATATGAGTCATGTATGTACTCTGGGCTTATTATCCTGGCGTGCCTTTTTGAAACAGTTTTGTCCCTGGGCTGTCTTTGATGCACACCGTTCTGAGTGTCTGTCATCTCGAACAAAGGGGAGACATGGCAAGGCATTGTGGAGCTGGATGATATCGTTGCATTAGCCGAACCGAAGTGAATCAAACCCGTGATTAAAGCGGTGGGTGTATCTTTTTTTGCTCTTCCACACGAGGAAATTGACAGTAATAAAAAGAAGTCAGATGACTTAACTCTGTAATTACCAGCGCGCTTTGATGATGCTGTACGGTTTTAGCGTGTGTTCTTTAAAGGATGCCACTGTTGAGATTAGTTAAGCCTCTCCAGAAGCTTCCACAAAGAACTAGGAACTGTGCGGTGTATTCACTCTAGGCGCACGTTGGTCTATTTTAGACGTGTTTCTTCAGTTTCAAAGCCACACACACACTCACACACACACAGATCGAGGAACCTCAAGCTTAGATCATGAGTGGTAGGAATGTGCAGCTGCCTACAGGCACAATGAGTAAAAAGGGTGTGTGGTTTTGCAAACAGCCCACACTGATCATTATTCATGAAAGGCAGTCATATGAAGGCTCAGCCTTATTTCTCTCAGAATGTGTTTGTATTGATGAATAGAATGAAATGCTTTAGTCAGACATGCAGCATGCACATGACCCTAACGTCTGGGTTTCATATAAGTAATCAAACATGACAGTGTGTGCTGTTATAATCAACCAACGCAAATAGTTATTATTTTCATATAACAGCACAATTTGAGGTGCTTTATTCCTCTTATAGCATAATTATAATTATACAATATAAATATAATATATAATATCTTATAGCCACTGATTATAGTTTTTCTATTTATTAAAGACTGACATGGTGTACTATATATTCATTTATAGTTAAGTTGTTAATGTTGTGGAACGTGACCAGTCAGAATTTCTTGCCACCCAGATATATGCCCAATTATAATAAAATGAGTTTGCATGTAGAAGCAAAAATTCATTTCTTTTTAAACGCGTAGAGTATGTTTTAAAGAGTCTTCTAGTCTGTGCTTGTGCCTGACTCGGCTGTCTCTGCACTCGCCTCTTTATGTAAGTCAGCTCAGGCAAGTGCACTCTGAAATTTTGGCCCTCAAGTAATTGACCCGTTTTGATAAACGCCCCTGAATGACACGGGCATAATTCACCCTAAAAGTTTGCACTGTCACCGGGATGAGCTAACTGTCTCGCACAAATATATGGGTGCAATTTTCGAAATAGGTTTATGGCGATCCTTGGGAGAAGAGGGTGAGATAGTGATATTACCGACTTTATTACTGCAGCCGAACATCATCCGGCACCGTGCCCTCCCTGTATCTCTGTCTCTCTATTCCTTTATATCTCTTTTTTCCCCCCTCTTTTATCATACCAGGTAGTGCAGTAGAATAGCAGCCAGCCCATAAGCTGGAGATATTACTGAATGGTTTACAGTAAACATTTCCAATAGTCATGGAGGGTGTTGAAGATGAGAGTCTATTCATGTAACGTCTGTCTGTATGTGTAAATATTCAAGAAGAATCAAATGAGCTCAATTTGTTACCTCGTAAGGCCTTTAGTCCTAGACTATTTTTGCATCAGGCTGACAGCTTGACAGTGTGTTCTAGTTGAGATGTTGATTTGCTGAAATGTTGGACTCCTTGTAAGATCAGCATATTGCAGTATTATATTTATTTCAATTTCTGGGTAGGAAAAAAAAAAAAACATTTACAACTTCAAGTCGGAAAATAAAATTAGAATAAAATTACAGTACTTACAGTAATAATCAAGGGTGAACAATCCATAAATCCATTAGCAAGCCCATTTGGAAAAGTGAAAGCTCCAATGTACTGCCCAGTCCTTTTCTAAGAAAGTGTTTGACGTGTGTTTGCGCCCTCGATTAAAACCTCACCATGTCGCTTACCAACATTTGGCAACGCGCTATTGTGTTTTCTCTTCACACCGCTTATGAAAGATATGATTATTATTATTATTAACGGTGAGGTGACTTGTGTGTTGACCTAGAAGGAGAGTATATGACACTGGAGTTTATTTTGTTAGTATTTTCACACACAAGGTTGTATGCTGTCCATGCAGCCTAATTAATCCGACAAGTAAAAGAGCTGTCGTGTGTAGTGCAGCAGTTGGTGCAATTCTGAACGTCTAGTGCATGCTGTGTCGCACCACTGTAAAGTGTATTTTGTTTCACCGTGTTTTTTTTGAAAGTCAATAGCCAATAGTCAGTAGTAGGGTTTTGTAACATGGTATGATGGGGCGGCTCGCAAGTGCGTACAAATTCAGTGTATGTTTTAATAGGGGCTTTCCAAATATCATTATCGTTATCAAAGTCCGTAGCGGGGGTCATAACACAGAGAGCGACACACAAGGATAATCCATAATCAGCAAGCATGAAAAACAGACGAGGAAGTAATACCTGAACTAGAAAATGAGAGAACACAGGAAAAAGGCTAGGACTTAACAAACTGAATGCATGATAAGACTTCGCGAAGGAACAAACATGCAGGAGGATATAAATACACAAGCTAATCACAGGCGGAACAGAGAACAGCTGAGTACAATCGGGATATACACCAATCACAAGACGGGGCGGAGACGAGACTCAAATGAAAACAAAGGGCGCATGGCTATATAAACAAAACATGACAGGAACTCCAAACAAAATTATTTCTAGTCTATTGTCTTAGACTACTTAGAGATTAGTACAATATACTACTATTATTACTACCGCTACTACAAAAAGTAATGAAAAAAAAACAACACGGTATGTGTTTTATTACAAGGCACAAACACAAAGCAGAAAACGGACAACTAACAAGATGAAGGATGTAGATGAGGCGAGAGAAGGACATTCATGGAGACCCAGAGATAGAGAGTTGGAACACAGAACGTCCTTCCCCCAGTGTAGTGGACAGTCTGACCACAAGGAGTCGGTTGCCAGATGACGTGAGTGTATGTGTAGGGTGGAGAATTGAAGAAGCTTAGTTAAACAGGCTATAAAAAAAGCGTTAGAGATTAAAAGGAGCAGTTTGTAGGTTATATTGTATACAAATGGGGATACTGTGTGATGTATTTACTACTAAAACCTGAAGTGATTTTCTTCTTCTTTCGTCTTTTTTTTTTTTTTTTTTTTTTTCTCAATGAATGACTCATTGTCACACAGTAATTCCCACAAGACAGATCTACAAAGTCTCTATAATCTACGTCTTTAAATAGGTGTGAACAAAAGGATCACTGTTGCAATGCCATCTAGCTCTCATGCCACAAAAACCCTGCACCACTCCCTTTTTGGCTCCTAGTGAATGTTCCCCTTGAGCAGGGTTGATGGGTGTTGACCGTGGGCTGTGAATGGGCCGTGTTGACTGGCAGCAATCAGTCATGTGCACTGGAATAACCTAATGAAGCCAAGGCCTAGATTACTGAGGGATCTTTCTCAGGATGGAGCACAAGATTTCAGCCGTGCTGTTTACTCAACACTGCCATCCTCTATGTGATGTCCATGAATGTGATTCTTTTTATAACATGCCCCTTTTTATTAACCGTGCGCGGTAGGAAAGGAATGTTACAGGAACGTGAATGTGGTTTGGAAATGACATGAAACATTTTTTAAATTAATTTTAATGAGAGAGAGAGAGAGAGAGAGAGAGAGAGATCACAAAAGAGAGCATAGTTTCATTATATGACAATCATATTTTTGGTTGTCATAGTTTGTCAATTCTGATGAACTTGAATCTTGGGAAAGACATTTTTTTTTTTTTTTTTTTTTTGCAGGATTACACAGTGTTGATATGTGTGTTAAAAGCCTTTTATTTTGCTCTCCACAGCCCCAAACTGTATAAAACCAGAAACATAACTCACCCACGTAAAAATAGCCAAGGAGTTACTTTGAACAGGCAGCTTTTGAAAGCGGTCAAAACAGTGACCCAATCGGCCCAATATTTCAGACTCTGTATAAAAACAGTCATTAAATCACCGGGTCAGGGAGCAGGCAAGATGATTCAGAACCGTAATTCAGCATGGGAGGACAGCGCAGGAGTTTTAATGCACCCCACTTTTAAGGGAAGGAAGGTGAAAGGACTCAAGAAGTTTGGGGCACCCAAGAAAAAAAAAAAAAGTTTCACAGACAAATGAGAAGCAGGGGAGTGAAAAATGCAAAGCAGATGTTTTTTGAGCCATTTTAATGGTGATGAAACATTACCGATGCCATTACTAAGCTCTTTTATGGCTCCTTTTAATCCTCTTCCTGCCTGAGGTAAGGAACCCCTTGTGGTGCAAAAGCAGCCTCTTTGCTTTCGAGCGACAATTTGAAGCCATTTCCAATTCATTTCCTAATCTGCCATAAGGCTTCGCAAGCTTTCCTTTGCAATTATTATTTCTAAGGAGAAAGAAAAAAAAAAGTCACTCTACTCAGGTAAATGCATTGTAGGCATGTATGCGTATTTTGTTTATTTTCTAATGGTAAAAAATATGGTGGAAGGGTATGAAAAGAAATCACAGTATCCCGGCTTTTGGCTTATCACGGTATCTGTTTACAGTCACTTCATATTTTCAAAGATAATGACTTTAAATTGCATAATAGTACAAACTGTTTTTAATGTTAAATTAAAATGGACTAATTAGCGCAGATTATCTCACAGTCTAAATATGATAGAAATCTAACCCTTAATTGAAGTAGATTTGTTCAAAGAAAATAAAAAAGATGCATATTTAGTACTTTGTGTAACTTTCCTTTTCCCAACCTAATTTTGTCTAAAACCTGATTTTGTTTTTTTGTTTGCCAAAATTCAGCCACAGCGATGTGGTACAGGTTTTCCCATTTACCCAAGCACATTTATCAGGCTTTGTTTAACCATTCGGACTGTACAATTGTCAGCGCACAATATAAAAATGTCAAATGCAAAATAATCGGATGCGCTGGATCAAGTGCTATTTTATAAGCTGCTAAATAACAAGGTGGAAGCCATATTGTTCAACCAGATTTGTAGTCATTAATATAATAATTACATCTACGACGATTCATGCCTCTGTATGGCTGGCTTTAGAGGTAGAAAAATGGCCTATAATATTTCATTACATTAGATGCATATCACTATTTGCAGCTCTGTTGACAGTAGAGTACTCAACACTCAAGTCCACGCATGTGTCTAGAAACAATTCTACGTTCTTGTAGGACGCTCAGAAGGACGCTCAGAGAGATCCATTTCAATAATGACCAACACTCCTTCCTGCTACTTAACCGTTGATTATAAAATACAAGACCAGGTGCCTCAGGATCAGCGACTCACGTCTGCTGCGTGCATTAGCCCTGTCCAGCAAAAGCTCACAGGAGCACTTCGATGGGCCGAAAAAACGAGCAGGAGATGAACTACAAGGCCATATATCACGCCAGTGCAAATGCGCAGCTCATAAATATCTCCACCCCCCCCCCCCCCCACCCCCCCCTCACAGGGGCCTCTGTGACGGTGATGGCGAAAGGATGTCGCTGTCGGAGTGATTGAAAGACCCTCGTCCTGGCCCTGGGCATATCCCGGAGTGGGAGGCCACACACACACACACACATACACACATTAGGAGTGAGACAGTGTGAAAAATTCTTAGTGGGATAAGCGTACAAAACATTATAACAGTTTTCGTTATATTGTACCCCAGTAGGTATGTTGCTCTCTTCTTTCTGCAAAACAACCAATGAATCCTAGAGGGGTGTATGACATCACCAGAAATGATTAGGTTAGGGATCATTATTAAAACCATTTTCAATCATCGATGTGGTTTATCAGTGACGTGATTCGTATTTTTTTTTTTTAAGTAAGTATTAAAAATGTAATTTTAACCGACACGTCATATGTGAACTCTCTCCACTCCTACTCAAACAGTACATCTAGAAGAAAAAGGAAAGAAACAACTGAGAGTGATGCAGTGATGAATGTACAAAGATTAAGACGCACAAGCTGCCTAGTGTATAGAGGAAGAAAAAAAATTCAGAGTGAAAAAGTAAAGAAGCCTATAAAGGCCAAATTCTTGTATGTTGAGCCAAATCACAGCTTCTCTTTGTTTCTGTTTTTCTCCCTCCTTCATTTCTACATCTTTCGGTCTGTCTTTCAGAGGCATAGACAGAAAGCTCAGATAATCAAGGGCCAGTAATTAGCCTCACTTGCTTTATTATAATTGGGGGCAGGGGAAGGTTGCTCATTCGCTGAGATTCTTACCCCCTTCGATAATTGCATACTTTTACCTTGCCCAAGTGGGCCTGCTGATTTCCTCTCCAAAAAAAAAAAAAAAAAAATGTAGTCATCAGCGTATTTCTGCACTGCTCTGTGTCTCGTTTTTATCCGTCCTCAGTGGAGGGTGGACCCCGCTTTTGAAAACCGGTGTCTTTTTTTTTTTTTGTCTTTTTGGGCTGTCTCCTTTCTTAGACGTTCGAGCCCTGACGCTGTCCAGGTCCGCCCTAGTTGGTGAGTGAGTGTGCCGTCGAGAAAGGGAGAGTTTATTTCCTGTTCTTGTGAATCATATATCAGTACAATTCCCCACTGAGCTGTTTGGCAACGGTGGAATGACGGGTGTCATTTATCACATGGCCTGAAAGAGGTTGTGGGAAAAGGGATTTGAATTCTTTCGGAGGTGTGTGCGTACGCTGAATCCTCCTTAGTGGGGGATCATTAAATGAAGGGGGTTTTTCAGTGAGAGACTGCTCGGGCTTTTGTGTGTGTGTGTGTGTGTGTTCAAATGTATCGGCCGTGCAAATACTTAATGGTCAAATAATGCAGAGAGGTCTAGGTTTTTTTTTGTTTTTTTTAATGAAAGTAGACATTTTGGGTTATAAGGATAAAAGGAGTAATTATAATTTCATAGATCTATTTTTAATTAAAGCTTATAGAAGATGACACGCACGCACATTTGATAGCCGTATTTTGTCCTATCAATGAGTAAGCCATGATCGAAGCATTCGTTTAAGATCTGTGCTAAGATTAAATCAGCGCTCGAGGATCATACTGTGAATCCAACAGTTTGCACGGCTCTCCGTGAAGTAGCATCTGCCTAATGAGAAACAGCAGACGCTATCAAACACGGCTCCTTTGCTGACACTCCCTGTCATCAACGTACGATTTCTCACATTCCATACATGTTGATCACGTAAAATGATTTCTGATGCACTGTCAGCAGCTCGTCCTCAACTTGCCACGAAAATATGTTGAGGTTTGATTTTACCGCAAGGAAAAACAAAAAAAAAAACATGCCGTTCTCACCCCCAAACGTGGCGCACGAGTACATGTAGGGCACATGCAGTGTTTATGAAGCAGTTTGAAGGGTTTTTTTTTTTTTTTCCATACGTACGTATTTATTAGGATGTAAAAGCCAATAACTGATCTTCATTCAAATCTCAAAATGAATTTATTCCGCCAAAGAAAAAGAAGGAAAATATACACAACCTGACCACAGGATTGCACGATTTTCATATTTCAAGGCTCGCTGGGACTCGGTAGCGGCTCCTGAGGTAAAATAAAACATTAGGATGTTGCCAGAATAGTTCGGATTTCGTCCATACCTCGTGGGGAGACCGAAAGACAGAGGAAGCAGGGAAGAAAGCAAGTGCCAGGTGAAGTCTGCTCATCTCCATACTGAAGGCAAAAAAAAAAAAAAAAAAACATCTCTAAGCATTTTTAAAACAGAGACAAATTACAGTCAAAAGAAAGAACTTTTTTTTTGTCATTGTATCCCTTTTGTGTATGCAATAGATGCTCACCTGGCAGCATGAGCGCATAATAAGAGTTAATGGCTGAATCTGAATTTTGCAGCATCCTGTAATATTCACAGTTTTTTCTTTTTTTTTTTTTTTTTTTTTTAAAGTGACGCTCTATACCCTTAGTAGCCACCTTATACCCTTATTGTGTTGTGCAGCTCCTCAAACGATCTGCATGTGTTGACATTGTTTTACCAACTCATCCAAATGTTTAATTGCAATTACAGTCCGTGATGGCTCCCCAAGGGGCTTATGATTACAATTAGAAAAAGGGAGGAAATGTTAATTAATTAGAATACTCATAGAGGAGAGGCTTAAGCCTGACTGTAGGACACCTCGGAGGACTGGCACTTTATTAAGCATGTTTTTTTTTTTTTGTTTTTTTTTCCTGTATAGCCATCCTTTTCTGTGTGTTCTAGTTAAAAATAGGCTCTTTTAATGCATCTCATTTGCATTTCCTATGATGCACAAGTATTTCTCGCTTTTCTTTTTAAGTCATCACCTAATGTGGACAGATTGCGAGATGTTTATTTTTGGATGATGCACTGCACTCTTAGATCACACTCATTTTTGGCAGCCGATACTGCTAATGAGGCTGATTGTCTTTAACACAATGGTTAAGTGGGCGAAGATGGTCTTTCTTTGTTCTCTTCTTTTAAGCCGTGGAACGAAAAGTCCTTTCCCTTGGACATGGCAGTTCGTCAGGTTATGAGGCCAAGGCCTCAGCAGAAAACAGTCATCTCATTTGTGACAATTGTCTGTGATTGATGACCCAACCTTTAGTTGCTGAGCTGGTGTGTTTGTTCCCGTGTAATTGTCTTCCAGATGGCTGGGCTAAGTGTTCATTAACACGTTTACGGTTGCATCGTTAAAATAGATGGCTCGGGCACCAGTTTCTTAAAAGGCACAGGGCATCAGACTCCTAACTTTTGAAAAGCGAATAAAAGACATTAGTGTTGCTGATATATTCAAAAACCTCCATGCTAGGCTTGGGCGATATTAATTCCATTCACCACTACAAAAAAATCTTGATTGATGATTTAATTGTCTAGAACAGTTAAAAAAAAAAACACTAAAGCCGTGGAGTGCTACTGATGAGTGTCATTTGGTTTACATAAAAAAAGTAGAAGACTCGGACATCACCCTGGCACCAAGGAACCTTTTAGGCGATCTCGAAGATATGTAGTGTTTTGTGATGATTTTTTACAGATTTTACGTTTCACTGTATTCGGATTGAGTGGACAAACATTTTCTTTGGGTTTGAAGCCAAAAACAATTGCCAGATTGAAGCGAAGTTTTCGCTTGCACAAGGTCGGCCATTTTCTTCCTGCGTCGTTTCCATGTTTTCATGGTTCAGCTCTTCTACCTCTAGTAAAAGTCTAAATTTTACATATGGTTCGATTAACTGTGGTTAGGAAAAAAGTGGCTAGCTTAACCATAGTGACTTTAACTAGTTATTCGATAGTAAATGCAAAATTAAACGGAAAAACAAAATCGAGAGGAATACTGCATGCCTTTTTTTTACCATTTAAAAGAGTCAGTTCATGAGTTAAATTGCAAACTTGCATAATTATTAATATAATATGATTAGAGTAAACATCACTGGACAGTGTTGCAGTGTAAGATCGTGTAGAAGTGATTAAATCGTTAACACTACTCCACGCTGAGTTCTACCTTTATCTCGCAATAGATTGTGAAATTCTCCCACCATCCGTCTTTGAAGAACTTCCCAGGGCAAACGCGCGTATTTGTGAAGCCTCTCCCCTTGCAAAACAGCATCTTAAAAGTGGCGTGAAGGATGAGTGTCACCCTCAGTCTAAGTGCAGTAGGACTGTGGAGAGAGATAGAGAAAGAAAGAGCGAGAGAGAATGGATCTAGGTGGCAGTGGTAGTCATCAATCACGTCCCCTCGAGGGGAGGTGCAGCTAAAGCTGGTCTGAAGTGCTATCTGTCAGCTGCTGAGATACAGACGCAGCCGTATCGCTCCGCCATCGGCTTCCAGCAGCACCCACGGCCGTGTAAACACACGCAGGTGTGAGCTTAGCTTAGCGCTCAACCAGCATCCCTGCTGAGGAGGTCAGTGGGATAATGCTTTGGAGCTTAGCATGAAAGATGCAATGTTTCAGTCGGTTCATTTTCTTAGAGACTGTGACGTTCGTGTGATGGTGATTGATGGCTGTAAGTGGATGCCAAATACAGTCGTCTGGATAGGTTTAGCCCAAATTGGGAAGGCGTTCCTGTTTCTGTTCCTGCAGTTGAAGGTGATGTTGGATGGGTGTATAGGAGCTAAGTTACCAAATGCAAATTTTTCTGTAATAATTCTCTGTAGTATAGCAGAGGATGGGGACCGTCAGTTTACAAACTTCAGGGTAAAAAATGTACGCTGCCATTAGCTGTGTCTTGCTGTTGAATAAAGCCACCAGGCGCTTCTCTCCCCCTTCTGATGTCGAGCAGCAGCTGTCGATAGCTAGCAAGATGGATAGCCGTTCCGCATGCCTATTGATTCGGTACAGGCCAGAGGTATAAGTATCATTTGTCATTTCTGGAATGTTGCGCAGCCCTAGTTAAAACCCAGAGATGAGGGAGATGGCCGGTGCCAACGGGTGGAAGGGAGGGGGTGGGTAGGCAGAGGAGCAGGTTGTCTGGCCCTTTGATGAATGGCTCGACGGCTTTTTGGTTTTGACCGAGAGCAGAGGGAGGGCCCTTTTAAGTGGCTATTTGCTTTCACAATCCTCCAAGAACAACAAGGCAATGGGGTCCGTGGGTCCGAGAGCATGGCTTCCCCCCTGTCCCGCGAGCAGGGTGGTCCAAACCAACGGGCTCCTACTGTAGAACGTGAAGCCTGACAAGAAAGGTTATGGTCACATCACAAATACTGTAGCTCAACATTAAAGGAAAAATCCAACCTGAGCAACTTGTGGAATGAATCTTTAGAATTAACGTGTGATCTTCAGTGAAGTGCTGGTCTGCTTTCACTTTGGTTAACAGTTTCCTACATTAACCACAGTGATGTTCGGCTGATAGTGGCATTTCACCCTTGTTTCACCGTGATTTATAGACAGCGATGCAGCGGCGCTTTAGTCTTTTAGTCTGACCAACTCTCTCATCTCCTCATCTGTACACTCTTATCAAACAGATCAGCTTCCAAAGTTCAGCTTTGATGCTAATACCGCTGCCAATGCCATCAAGCTCGTCATCTCGTAGAGTGATGACTAGCCGAGCTGTAACTCAGTGTAACTGAGTCCACTTGAGTGCAGTGTTTGCTGTTATGTTTAAGATCTTTGAGCTCTTTTTTTTTTTTCTTCCTCCTATTAAACTGCTCAGACACCGTCATCTTGTGACAGACAACCGCTAACTTCTCACAACACAGCACCAACCAACAAATTAGCACCCGAATCGCTAACACATCACAAATATTTCAACCATGTTTCAGGCTAGAGCTGTCCTTTAAGGGTGAGCTGCAAGCCGATTCCAGCCCAGTGTGAAGCAAAAGGAAAGTGTCGATGATCTGCAGCAGCACTCGTCCCGTCCTGAACCCATCTGCAGAGTATATACATCAATTAGTATTCAATAGCCATTAGTCTGTTTGCCAGAAGAGGGGTACGACAAACGAATAAAAGTAATATTTGTCAGTCAAACACCAAGCAGCTCTTCAGAATCCCCAGCGCCTTTGTTTTGATTATGTTGTGTATTTGGGCATCCGGCCAGCAGGAGAGCTGACTTCATTACTATATGGATCATCTTTTAAGACCGTTTAAGATCATAGGGTCTCGAGTCGAGTAAATAATGAGCACTCCAAGACAAAGAGACTCTGAAGTTTATCGAGCTCCTCGGTTCATTTGGCTGGAAAGACTGCCACGGACATGCGAATCATTATTCGACTCATCTTCAAATCTTTTTGTCTCAAGTTCACATTTTTTGTGTTGATTTTTGTACAAGGTTTTTTTCCCCCTTTTTTTTAAGATACCATCATCTCAAAAAGATGAAGTTTCTTAAAATACCGCACGGCTGCGCCGGAGGAGAGCAGGCAGCAGAGTGTTGCGGGGAACGTAGCAGCAAGACATGAAAATCCTCAAACGGAAGAATGACAAGTAATTACTTCAGGTGTCCATCAAGCCGTGTTTGAAAATGTCAGTATGGGATCAGACATGATAGATGTACAACTTCACAATATGCAGAAAATAATTACTCATCCCAACGGTGCAGAAAAAGTGTGTGTGTGTGTGTGTGTGGGGGGGGGGGGTGTTTGTATGTGTGGCATTGATACCTCACACTAGGCCTTGTGTGTGTGCCACAGCATTGCACAGCAGGAGCACTATTGTTGCCTGGGTTTCATTTCGAACAGCCAAAATGTCATCGTCCAGCTGGAGGTGGATTTTATGTGTTTCAGTAAGTGGCCACACACACACACACACACACACACACACTTGCCTGCAAGACCATGGTACAAGGTTACAATCTAAAACACAACAACTAGAAGCCAAGTCAAGAGGAGGTCTGGCCTCTGACGCAAAGCTCATGTCATTTTCTTTAGAGAGCACGACAAGCTGTGACATAAGAAACACTGCAGCCAGCGTGAAAGAGGCATCTGAAAAGTCAATGCTTTATTGTTGACTTTCAGTGATCACGGGTTTTGAAGAGAAATGTGAAAGGAATGAAGCAAAACTCTGTCACTGTCCCCTAAATCCAACAAAACAGTGCTATACAGATTTGTTCTCTCACCCTGTGGTTGCTTTGGCAGAAGTGGTCTGTAAAGAAAGTAAAGAAAACCTTGAATTTGAGTTATCATTCATATCAGTGGGGCGGCCATCTCACAGCTCCACGTCTCCACGTCTCAGTCCATGTGGGTTTCCTCTGGGTTCTCAGGATTCCTCCCAGCTCCCAAAAACATGCCAGTAGGTGGATTGGTGACTAAACTGCCCATGGGTATGAATGAGTAACACTCCAAATTCGTAATACTTACATCTGCAGATTTGTTCTTTGCTTGTATTCGTGTCCATTACTTTCAGCGCACGGACTGCTATCGCTCCAAAGCCTCTTTTCCTCTAACAGAACAAACAGGCCGAGCGCGTTCAGCTCCGGGACAGATGTTCTGCATTACTTTCACCTCGCTGCTCTATTGTGTGCAGTTTGGAGGAGCCCAGCTGATGCAGAATGCCAGGCTTTCAGGCTGCCACCACTCCCGCCGTGCTCATCTCTCCCTCTTTCTCTTTCCATCTTCTCTTGTTCTCTCCTTCCCTTCCTCTGACATCCATCAGGACCTGGCAGAAGAGGAGATGCTCTGGGAACGACTGTCCTCCCAAAGTTTGACCCATCGTGTTTGCTGTTTGCACTTGTCACAGTAACAATGGACTGACAAATGGCCATATTTGAGTCAAACGTGTGTGTGTGTGTGTGTGTGTGTGTGTGTGTGTGTATCCAGGGCCATTAAAGAAAAGAAAAATTGGCAAGAAATGTGACGTGGCCTTTCTTGTTGGGTGTCACAGAGGTAAAATACTAATGGAACAGAACGTAATTTGGTAACTATGACAAACCTTGATCAGAAATCGTCTCCAGTAGTGTGAAGTAAGGAAATAGCTGTGTTTTGCTTTTCCTGATTTCCTGCACAACACCAAGAGAGCAAGGTGTGTACATATTTCACAGAACTGAAAGCCATCAACTATCAGAAATTGAAGGCTGAACAACTTTACCTTGATCCTTTTTTTTTTTTTTTTTTTTTGTCCACTACGGAGTGCGATAAGAGCCGAGGATGGTGCCACACTGCATTTTTAAACGTGACTGATATCACCACCCAAAGCTTGGAGAGAAAGATAGAGAGACAGAGAAAGAGAGAGAGGGAGAAAGAGGACCACATGTTCACTTTTTAATTAAGGCTCGCTAGTGTAACTCGTCAATGTACATTATTGGAAGAATGAGCATCAATGCCATTGCTTTTTCTCCCCCTCCTTTATCTCTGTCAATGATTCAAAGACATGATTTATGGTCGCGCGCCGTCTTTCAGGATCATCCATCAAAAGCGCCGCAGCTCCGCCGCCCAGCCGCCCGTTGTAAATCATTCTGAAAGCCTGTCACTCATTTCCATTAGCCGTTCCTCTGTCCCTCCCTCCCTCTCTCTCTCTCTCTCTCTTCCTCTCTGCTGCTTTCGCTCAGGTTCTCTCTACCCTTTTTCTCTTCCCTTCCCTCCTTCCCCCCTGCCTTGAGCCGTTGCGGGATATCTGTTCCATCTCAGCGCCTCATCTGCCCTCCCTCTTTTCCATAAATTAACCGTTTTCAGCCTGAGAAGGGCTGCACCGCACTCGTCTAATGAGAGGCGCTCCATCCCACCTCCCACTCCATTACAGCTAATGGACAACCATGCAACTCAATAATAGTACGAGTGTAGATGAAAGAGAGGAGATTTCAGGTAGGTATGAACGGCATTGTCACAGTTTCTGATGAGAAGGTGAGATGGGACAACTCATGGAGATTTTTTTTTTTTTTTTTTCTCTTCATGGAGAGTTTTGCATGTAAAATTCTTTTTTGAGAACAACAGTGTGGTTGAAGGAGCACATTGAGAGCATGATGCCATCCTCAGATTCACCAGCTCAGCTCTGAATACTAGAACGGACAAGATATGACAGGAGCAAGAACATTTCAGGAGCGTTTGAAAGAAGAAAATGATTCGTCCACACGCCATAATGAGGCGAAGCATGCATATACTGCATATTAAACAAACACGAAGTTCATGTTAAACAAAAACGGCTTTACAAAATTAGACATCTGTCTAATTTTACTAATGGTTAAGTGTCTGATTTCACTCAGAGGGAGAATTCCAGCCTGATGGATTATTCACTGTAGCATAATTTAACTCTGATTAAGCACATGTCCTTTACAAATGTGACTACTTACCTTTTTCATCACCATGCAGATCGAAGGCACAGAACAAATAATGTGTTTTTCTGCTGCCAAAACATCGCAGAAGTGGATTAGTCATTCATGTGCTGGAACTGATTTATCCACCATGTCAGAATGAGAGTTAAGGAAATGACTCATGGTATTTCATTGGGTGTTGAGGGATCAGGCAAAATGGACAAGGATGGGACTGACATTTATTACTAACCGCCAAGTATTCTGGGTTCTAGAGGTTCCCGTAAACGCTCTGTGCTCTGTAAGGAGTGCATACAGGAGTAGTCTTTCATGAAGTAGTGAATAGTTTAACTCCAGGAAGGTCTGTCAGTCTCCCACACTTCACTAAGGGAAGCTTTGTGGCCTTTCAGTTGTTTGGCTTCCTTTTTCATTCTAATCAACTTGATATCAACGTGACAAAATATCCACTAACTGCAGAAATACAGCTTTAAGGGGTGGGGGTGGGGGAGTTTGTTTTTTTTTTTTTTCCCAGGGACGAGCTTGCCAACCCATCTCACAATTCGGGCCGCCATTGTGTGCTGTCATGGATTGACAATGCTCACCAGGCGAATCTTGAAGTCAGTGCTTCGCAGCGACTAGCGGGCCTAATCATTACGCCGAGGGTGCCTGACAACAGCTCGCGACAAATTTGCCATTAAAATGAATGCCAATGGAGAGGACTATGTTTTGGAGGCATTTTCTCTCCCCTTCAGTGCATCTCCCCACTAGCTTTTTGGCGGGACAGCCTTCCTTCCATTTCTTTTCACTCGTGCCACCAAACAGCCTTTGGTCTCTCCAGAAACTGACAGCACCACGCTTCTGGCGCAGATTTACCTGCGAGCCTCATTGCATTTAATGAAAGCGGGAGAAAGTGGCAATCTCCTATTAATGAACTTGGAATATAAAAAAATGCCGTCTTTGCTGAAAACTGAACAAAAAAATGCTTGTATAAGGCAAAGTGGTGCCTGGAGCCTGGCCAGAATCTAATGAAAGATCCACCGAGGGCTAGAGGGAGGGTTCGGAGGATAGGGGAGTCAGGAAAAATACAAATTGTTATAATCTCTCTTTTCCTCAGTGTGCGAGAACTGCCATGAGTTGACTTTAATGAGAGATTTCAGAGCCTGTGTCGAAAAATACTTTATATACAGGAGTGTCCTAACGTTAATGACTGATTCCTGTGTGAGTGGAAAATCAGCCAGATGTCACCACTGTCACTCATACACTGTCAAAGCAATTTTCTTAAGCTGTCATATAGGCTTCTGAAGTGGCGACCATCAGCCCAAACATGTTGTCTATCCATGGAGTCAGTTTGAAATCAATTAACACTTCCAGACAAAATCTGTGAAAATTAAACATCAAATCCTTAGGCAGATGAAGGCTGACATATTTAAAGTAGTTTGCCACATGTTCTGTGAGCCTACTTCTTTGTCTTTGAAAGTCATCTTTACGTCCAGGCTTCTATATGTGTCAGCGAAGGTGACTGAGACAAAGGCCACACAAGAGCTTTGTTTCATATCAAGCACAGAGGACAGGCTCGGGAGTCCCAGCGGATCTGCTTCCACTAGCAGTTCTTGCCTACTTCCACTCGGAGCTCGCCGAGGACACTGCCAAGCGCACACAATACCTCCACATGGAGCTCAGGGTGAGCATTGAAGAACGAAAAACAATGCGCAGGTTCTCCCATTCTGTTCCCTCTCATGGTGTGACATTTGATAATGTCATGATCTAGTACTAGCTTGATCCGTTCTGAATATCTTAGCATGCTAGACGGTTAAATCCATTTATGAAACATTGCGTTCCGTATACCCAAACTTCCCACAATAGCGGACTGTTGTGAGAAATCCATAGGTAAATATCAAGTGGAACAGCAGACAGTGTGTTAGCCTACGCTGAGGTGCTCGTGTTTGTCTAATCCTCTCTGCAGGTGTCGTGAGATGCATTGTAAACCTCAGCGCTGCTCAGCCAGGCTACATGGACTATATCCTCCTCTCGTTTCAGCTCGTAAAAAAAAAAAGAGGCTAAACAAAAGCAAGGCTAATCAGGCTCAGAGAAGGAGACGGCTGCCTTAAAACGAAAAATAAAGTGCTTTCTGTCTCTCAGCCATGCAAACATTCCTGAGTGACATTCGATCAGGGAAATTGGAAGCGAAGCAAGATGGGCTTTTATTAGCGCTGCCCCTGTTTGCTTGACTGGTCAGGTGTGTGTGAGAGGGAGGAGGAGAGAGGAGGTACAGTCGGGGGTTTTGGGTTTTAAGCTTGATAAAGGCGAATAAGTACTCAAAGAAGACACTTCTCTGTTCAGCACTTCTTTCACACAATATATAAAAAGTTTATGTTGGATAGAAACGGATCCTAGACACTGGGAGTGATGTGGGAAAGGATATTGGACGATGAAAAGTGTGACCTGAATGGTGCATTATTCATTATGAGTAATAAATGTGTTCCACATCCAGACTTTCAGTCTGATTCTGAGTGACTTTACAGGAATCTTAGGTTATTGTCTGTCGGAAACAGATTGGTCATCGTTTACAGTTTCAGTTACACATTCAGTTTATGCTGACAAGAACATGTCTCAGCATAGGCCTCAGTTTTACAGTAAAACTGAAAATGATTGTGAGGAAGTTAATGGGAGATTCAGCAGGAGTTAAAAAAAATAGAACAGGTCAGTCACTCTGGATTTGAGACATCTTGTTGGTAGCTTTGTTAAACCTCTTGCTTTCGTTCTTCATCTAAAGCTTGTTAAACGTTTTCTGACTCACACAAGGCAGTCACAGCTGGTGCAGTATGCCTGGTAACCCTAGTGGTGTAACGATCGGGATGATCCTGACGATCGGGATAGATGCATGGAATTAAAAGGCAATGATTGAAATTAACCAGTGCAACAATCAGAAAAAAAAAAAAAATCCAAACTGATGCGTGAATAATTTAATAGGCTAGCAAGGCGATTTGCCATTAACTCTGATACTTTTAAAATAGTCCTTCTCTATGTCATCATCATTCATGATTTAATTGTGGCCTAATCCAGATTCTGAACAAAACTGCTCACATATCAATCTGACGCTACTAAATCATATGTATCGTAGCAGATTCAGCAATATCATTCGTAATTGAATTCGTAACATAGCGTGTAGAAGCCTGAGATTTCTTTTGTAAATACTATACAGAGTGTCCGAAAAGTCAGGAACCAGCGAGAGTAAAACTACATATACTTCATTTTGTATTTATTATTTACAACATATGCTCTACATGTTCACCTTTACGCCCTATGCATTTTGTCAGTATTGTGTTGTTGCGGAATTTGCTCAACATATTTGGATCAGCATATTTGCTCAACACGTACCCCACTGGACTTTTCGGACACCCTTTAGATCCTATGCCTGGTTTGAGTATAAGGAAAGGGGCCAACTTTCTCTTCATAATACGAATATAGGAGTGCATTCTCAGAGCTCTTCAGCCACAGATGGCGAGTGGCACAACTGGGATTCAGACTCAAGCCAAACCTCTGCTTTTGCCTACTCTACCTTTACTGGGTGAGACGTGATAGGAAGCATCTTTCATTCGTTTGATGCGGCAAAGTGCACAGCTGGAGTCGCCGTTCATCCGCGAGCATTGCAGCAATTCCACTGTTGTGCATGCCTCTGCAATTCTCCCCGTGTCCTCCTCGAGTTGGGAACCTGAAGTTGATTATATTAGAGCATTAAATATTTAATGTGCGGTTGTATGAAAGCCAGGCATTTATCCGCATGAACGGCTCGTGTTTAGTGAAGGACGTAATGCACTTTAAGTAACATCTCCTTCATGCATACAAAAATGAACTCTAATCTAGTGCGTGTCCACTTTCCAGCCTGAAACCTGGAAGAGATGTAACAAAAAACAAAATAAATAAATAAAAATACACAGCAGACAGGGGCTTCCTGCCGACTACAATAGCTCTGTAATCAGCTGTAATGTCTGCATGTATGCATGACTGTCTGGATTCAGAGCAGCACATTAGCCTACAAAAACACGTCTGTGGAGAAAGATGTGAAAATGACCTGGAATATAATATTACACTCTGAATTAGATCTGATTTCCCCTGATTTCCAGCCATGTTATAATGCTTTGGTGTATGTTTTTGGCAGCCATAAAGTGATTATGAGCTTTTTAACCAGTACCTCTGGCAATTCTCACCTCGTCTTGACACATAACAGAGCTGGCAAATGTTTGCACAGCTCTGTCTTTGCCGGCTGCTCAATATTGGTAAATGGTTTAATTGAGCCTGTTACGGATTAACCGAGGAAGCGTGAGCAGAGAAGCCGTATGGATTTCTTAAAAAAAAAAAAAGAAAGAAAGAAAAGCTTTAGATAATTTAATGAAAAGTGAAATACCTGAGCTTGGCTTGTTAATTATGGAAATTTAATCAGACGGCGTCAGAAAAGAAAGTCTTGTAACCATAAATAAGTAAATAAACAAATTTATTAATTAAAGCTAAATAACCAAAGGAAGCCATTTCAAGTGATTTTTAGGACTAAGGTCGTTTTTCTTTATGGGTTCGCACCATTTTTTTTTTTTCTTCTGAGTGCACAGTAGTGCTGTGTGATATGATGATAAAATAGTAATATTATGATAAATTATGTCACACTGTGCTTTTCTGAAGGATTGTTGATATTGTGATATATTTTTGTAATTTATAATTAAAAATAATTGCAAACTGGCTAGAAATTGATTTAAAACGTTTTGTACGTAATATTGAAAATTGCCAAATGTAAAAGAATAATCATTTTCTCCCTTTCAATGTTAAGTTAAATTTAAAAAATACACTAAATAAATGTATTTTTGTAGACATTAAATAAAGTATCATCAAGCAGTTTTTGTGCGCAAACCTATGTATCATGATACATAAGGTGTATCGTAGAAACGCCTATGAGAATCATGATATGATATTTTGCTCGTATCGCCCACCCCTAGTGCACACAGACCTTTCATGCCCACTCAGAACTTGCATCCGCCGTATTTTTTTGTGCTACATAGCAGGAAAGGAAGCAGGCCAGAATAAATGAGCGCTTCTTGGTGCTACTGCGATTTATCAAAGTCTCCTTGTGCTGCAGCTCTGCTGGCTGTAAGACTCTTGAACTCTATATAGGGCACCGTCAGGTAAATCCACAGCGGACTTGGCTGTCATAGCTGATGACAAAAATCAATAACCAAACCAATATATCCGACAAAGGTATGCCTCTGTACGGCCGAGTCTAGCGCGAGATTTCACCAATCACCTGACCCGGGTCATTAGCATATGTCTGTGTATGCGTAGTGTATGTGTCTACGTGCACACTGCATTCTTATGTGAGACACGACAACCCTGTCTGTCTGTTCCCCCTCTCTCTGTCTGTCTCTCTCTCTCTCTCTTTTTTAAAGCATGGCATAAATCCAGGAGATGAAAATGTCATGGAGCAGGTTCATTTTGCAAAGAGGTTTTGATTGCCATGCGCGTGTAATTGATTGTCCCAAGGACAGGGGGAAATCTAGAAATGTCATAACAGCCTCTGCTTAGGTCGCTCCCACTGCTAGGCAATCAATGAGAAGTAAAAAGAGCTATCGATTGGCGTGGGGCAAAAGAAAAAAAAAGAACCCTGTAGCCTGAGATGGGCAAGCGAGCCATGGCGAAAGTGCCCTAGACGTGCAGACCTGTCAGCGGCACCTCGGAATTAGAGCGTCTCGCGTGAAGATAGTGTTACCTCTTGGGCCCTGAATGCTTCTGCTGTCTCCTGGACACAAACGTGCTCCTGATGGAAATGTTACAGCTACAGGGATGTATGTTGATGTGGCAAATGCTAGTAACACTACCAGAAGGGCACTTGGGAAGGACACAGAACTCTAGCTGAACTCTTAGGGTGAAGGAAGTAGCGATATTGTTTCCCAAGAACTGCAATGATACAATACTGTAAATGCTCTCTAAACGAATGCAAATCAAACTGCTGACAGATTTACTTCTAGCTTGTTTCCAAACACACTCCCAGTGTGAAACACTAGCAGTATTACTATAAGAGCAGTTAAAGAGCACTTGTAATTAGGCAGGCGTAGCAGCAATTCTGCAGAACGCTGTAGTTTTACAATGGCGTATGTGCTCTCAGGCCCTTGATTGACAGATTTACACCAAACACAACTTGGCCTGTCTCACCAAGAGCGATTAGCCTACAGTGTTGTAATTCCTAAACGCCAGCTCCATTGAGAATTAAGATATTGACCACCCTTGGTTTAACCCAGTGTCAAAATGTGTGACTGAGTTGCATAATGTTTTGCACTCCCTTAAAAAACAGCTGGAGTGAAACAAGCTATTTTGTTATGGCTGTTTTGAATTAAAAAGCGTGATCAATCAAACATTGCATGGATATCCAGAAACAAAATCTTTTAGTCACCAATTACAAGTGTACAAGGAATTTGCCTTGGCATTGGACTCAACAGCAGAGAGCACAATTCACACAATATACAGTAATTTACAGAATTTTCAGAATATTTGCAAAGCCCCTACTATATTGTAAGAGCTTATTCTGGTCAAAAGTGAGTTTAAAAATAAAAACAAATGAACAAGACATCAAAACACTGAGACTGCTTCTCTTGGCGCTATGATGAACATCATATCCAGTGAGAAGCAATATTTTAGTTGGCCTATTAATCCTGATGATATTTTCTTTTTTTTTACTGTGAGTATTGTTGAATTTAATATGCCAGATTGGGTAGTGGAACATTCAGTGTTTGTGATTTTGTTTTAGCATTGCCTCTTTATTGACCGAGGGAGGAGAACTTATAGGTTGGGTATTTAAGACTAGTTACCTAGCACTCTCTTTTGAGAAGAGGAAATGATTTTATGGTTTCTGGTTGATAACAATTAAAGCAGACTCTTACAGAAGCTGAATACACACCTTTTATATGAATCATACGTGAACTGCCCAGTGTACGCTCTGCTGTCTAGTCCTGCACAGCTATTTGGCCGACAACCAGCGAGCTCTTGAAATCGAGGTCTTGTTATGCCAAGAGTCCGTTCCAATGGATTAATGTTATAAACACTTCAAGTGGCTGATTTATGACAGACACCTTAGGTTTCTTGACCTTTGCATATCTCTGTCTGAAGATATAAATTTGTTTTGACACAGATTGGAGGGTTTACAGGCGTTTATGACATGCTAAATCTCAGCATCAGCATGCCAGCCCCTTATTTTGCGAGTCTATTTAAATCGAAGGCAGCCTTCACGAGTTTGAAAGAGCGCACCAAACAGCCTCATATCATCACTTCGCCTGATAGCTATTCCCAAATTCAAAGAGGGTTAAAACATAAGGGTGATCCTCGCATTTATGCACCGCTTAGGCTAAATTAAAATAATATATAGGCTAGTGAACATTAATAAAAATGAATACAAATGGTCCCTGTCTTAGTTCTAGTTATGCTTTACTTGTTTTATTGACTTAAACATCAATGATTGATGGTAACAGCATGGGGATTTCATTGTAATTACCCCGGCTGTGGTATTGTGTCCTGATGTCGCCGTAGCAGTTTAGCACGGCAGACTGGCCTAACTCTTAATGTCTTGAGGGCCTGTGCCCTTGCATTTGATCTTGTATTCTGGATCCCTGCTGCTTGGCAGAGATCAGAGGCTGGCAAAAAGAAGCTTACTCTTACAAATGGCTTAGGGAGGAAGGACTAAGGGATTTTTTTTCAAGACATCTGGGGGGCTTGAGGTTAATTTGTGCTTTTGGTGGTATTAAAATACAGTGACGCATGCAGCTTAAAAACAGTAGTTCAGTGATAGAGTGGCTGTTTTATATTTAGTATCAAATCATGATTATAAGGTCTGATCTAAGTGCATTTGAAATTAATCGTTTACATGTTTGGTTTTAGATAAAACAGTTGCAATTAATTGGAAAGTTCAAGGTAACATTAGAATGTTAATTGCTTTAGATTTACTTAGAGTTCAGATAATTAATAGCTGCGTCTGTATATTCATGGTGTCAAAAAGCATAATTTATTAACGCTTTATGACTTTAGTAAAGAGAATTCGCCCTGAGCCTCTGTTATAGGTTAAACTACATGTAGCAGTTGTATACCGTATGTTCCCCTGCTTGTTCTTACAGTGTAGCTCATGAAAACATAATGTTTTTCTCATACAGTTAAAAGTTCATCAGAGCAATCATGTGCCTACAGAGAGAATATTTGTAAACAGTTTTGTTCCCATCATTACCAGCGCTATTAAAAATGTCACGAACATGCAGAAATATTCTGGTCTGTTTTTAAGACCTGAAAGCCTCCATGAAACTACTGTTACCTGAATTGTTTGTTAATACCTGGCATTGTGTATCCGGCTATAGCTATGCAATTTGCTAATAATGCTATTATTGCACATGCCAAATCACAGAGAGATTTTATACATATATAAATCTAACATCACAAAAAGGAAGAAACATCAACCAGTCATAGACCAGAGCTCTAAAGTTATGTGAAATCTATATATACTGTTTACACCCATTTCAATACATAAAACATGATTTCCTTCTGGAGCACCAGGTGATGGTAAGAGTATTCCATGAAGCATTCACTCATCTTGGTCTGCTGGATGTAAAATCTCGATGGTGTTGGATCGAGGTCACCACACACTGGGAGTCCGTTTGCCTGTGTGCAGGGCCTCCATTCTCCATGCATTCTCCATGTTTGTTTTCAGTCCCGTTTCCATCTTCATCCATTAGCTGGCAGCAGTTCACCTCCAGGCTTCCTCTTGAGGCACCTCTAAAATATTGATAAAAAAAAGTCTTATTTTCAGAGTCCAAATGCTGAAGGCCTAGAGGGGGCTGCACAGGGTAGTACTTTTAAAGCTTACAATCGACAGTTCTCCGTGTTGAGTGTAACTCAGAATGGAATATTAACCAGAGGAAATGCAAGTGTCTGGTCCCATATATATTTCACTAAAAGCTCTTATGCCTATAACCACTTTTGAATTTTGAATGGGCAACTAAATGTGTGTTTGTTGGAATATAAACATATACACAGTATAGTACAGAAGTCCGAAATCTATACCTAAAAAAGAGAGAATCGAATCTCACATTTTACCAGTTCCAAAATGTTTTTTTTTTTTGGTAGTCTTACTTTCTTGTACATTTTACAGTCCTTAAAAGACCTTATTTGCTTTTATTATTAGCTTCAACTCTATCAATTCTGTTCACCTCTAATTGAATTTTGGAAGAGATTTCATATGGAAAACAGTGCACTATAAGATTCCTATGCACCTTAACTTTAATCAGTTGGGAATAGATTAAATAATACATTTGGAATAATATTTAGCAAAATCGAAAAAAATTAGTTGCTTTTTATCACAATGTTGCCAGTTCATTTCTTGACCTATCCCATCATGTACACAGGATAGGCTTTTACAGCACTGTTTAGATCTTTCTGAATAACAGATACATCACAGTATCTCTCATGCTACAGCCAGAACTCAAAGCTGTATACTGACAAATGTTTATATATGTATATATTATTTTTTCTTTTTCAGTGTATGAGCCAGATGATGATGTTGGTGCCCCCGAACCAGTGGCAGAAGACGAGGGGGGAAATGACATGCAGAATGAAGAAGAGGGGTCTGAAAAACCCAGCACTAAGATTCCTGAGGACAAGGAAACAGACAACAAGAGCAGCTACAGCTTCCAGAATTCCCCTGTCAGTGTCTTGTCCAACCAGGAGGTCGAACTAGAGTCCCGTCTGAGTGATGGCAGCGACAGACTATCTGACTTCAAGGCCTCTTCCCCACCAGAGAGCCTGAGGGACAATGAGAATCATGGTTCAAAACCGAAAGACGAGATGTACAGCAGCCTTGAGAAAATGAGGGCAACTTATGTCAACTTTCTCTCAGACTCCTACTGGACAAATATTGGACTAGACCTTAAGGTTGGTAACACCAGCAGCAAGCCAAACTGCGACAGCTCCAATGCAAGCACTAAGCGTGAGTTTGACTGGCATCAGGATGCACTGTCCAAAACCTTACAGCAAACACTGTCCCCAAAACCTGTGTCAAAACCCAACCTGTTCAGCTCAGTGCACCTGTACAGGCAAAGCAGCAAAGCATGTGGTACAGTCTTCACAGGGGCCAGTCGCTTCCGCTGCAAAGACTGCAGTGCAGCATATGACACCTTGGTAGAATTGACAGTGCATATGAACAAGAGCGGTCACTACCAAGATGATAACCATAGCAGACAAGGAATTGCCTCCACTTCATCTTCCAAAAGTCGGAAGAGGAACCTACAAGACATGGAAGGCAAGGAGGATGCCCAGAAAGTGCTGAAATGCATGTTTTGTGGCCATTCTTTTGACTCTCTCCAAGACCTAAGTGTTCACATGATAAAAACTAAACATTACCAGAAAGTGCCTTTGAAAGAACCTATTCCAGTAATCACTCCTAAATTAGTTCCACCAGCAAAGAAGCGTGCCTTTGAATCTGCAAGGCCTTGTTCCCCTGACTCCACCACTGGTACTATAGGCTACAGTGAAGCCCAAAGGTCATCTGGTCTTACAAACGCTCCAAACAACAGATATGGCTATCAAAATGGTGCTAGCTACACGTGGCAGTTTGAAACATGCAAATCCCAGATTCTAAAGTGCATGGAATGTGGAAGTTCACATGATACTCTTCAACAGCTGACCACTCATATGATGGTCACTGGCCATTTCATCAAAGTGACAAATTCAGCATCCAAGAAGGGTAAACAGTTAACTCTTGATCCATTAGCAATAGAGAAGATGCAGACCCTAGTGGAACCCACTGTTAATGATTCTGAGGGACAAAAGGCCTCCCCAAAAAGTACAGCCTCTGGGGATTCTCAGAAATCTTCCCCAAAGGAAAAGAAATCTGACCAAGAAGAAGAGAGAAATAAAGATGACCAGCAAGATGGGGCAGATCAAAAGTGTACTGATGCTAGTTTTAAATATCCATACCTACGAGAGGAGGACCTGGAACAAGGAGCTAGTGGAGGGGGTGATATACTGAAATCTTTAGCCAACACAGTGGCCACAGCAATTAATAAGGCTCAGACGGGGACACCCAGCTGGAGTGCTTACCCCAGCATACATGCAGCTTACCAGCTATCAGGCGTAATTAAGAGCGCCCCTCTTTCTGCCTCTCCCCCCATACAGGTTAAACAGAGTCACAGCCACAGATTGAGGCTCATTGCCCCCAAAGGAAAGTTTTATCAGGGACTTCGAGGACATGAGAGTTTCCAGGGACATCACAGTCCGGACATCAAAAAGGAGAGGGGTGGTGCATCCGATGACAAAGAGAGCCAGAACAGCAAGTTTGATCTGGCAGAGAATGATGACAGTGATTGTCAGGATGATTCCTCTTCCTCTTCAAAGCTGGATGCAGACTGTGTAAGTGAAGGAAATGACACGATCAAAGGGAAGTTGAGCCCAGCTTTCTCTGACACAGCCAACCCTTCACCAAGCCCTCCTGCCAGCAATGGGCACAGCAGTTCCTCAGACCTTGTCAGCGACTCTCAGGAAGTCCCTACTATAAACCCTTTAAGTGCACTACAGTCTGTCCTGAACAATCATTTGGGGAAGGCAAATAAGCCAAGGCAAGAGGGGGTTTTGTCTCAACGCATCCAACCTATATTCTCAGAACTAAGCCGAGGCCTTGAGAAACCAGGCTCAATCCTCACATCCTCTGCTGTCATCAGGGCCAACAGCAACTTCATGTTCACAAATAATGACCAGCCAATAGACTTAACAAAAAACAAACATAAACTGAGTTCCTCTGTCTCGTCGCAGTCCTCCACGCCTATGCCTCAGAAACATGCACTGTCTGACATTGCTGACATGGTAAAGGTTCTTCCCAAAGCCACAACACCAAAGCCCTCAATACCATCTAGAGTGCCTGCAATGAAACTGGAGTCAGACGTGAGGAGGTTTGAAGATGTATCCAGTGAGGTGTATTCTGTCCACAAACGTAAAGGCAGGCAATCAAACTGGAACCCTCAGCACTTGCTCATTCTTCAAGCCCAGTTTGCTTCCAGTCTCTTTCAGACCTCCGAGGGCAAGTATCTTCTCTCTGATCTTGGTCCTCAGGAACGGATGCACATCTCCAAGTTTACTGGACTCTCTATGACTACCATCAGCCACTGGCTAGCCAATGTTAAATACCAACTTAGGAAAACAGGTGGGACCAAATTTTTAAAGAACATGGACACAGGCCATCCGGTCTTCTACTGCAACGACTGCGCATCCCAGTTTAGAATGCCGTCTGCTTTCATTTCCCATCTTGAATCCCATCTTGGTTTTCAGATCAAAGACATGAGCAAACTTCCAGTCGAGCACCAGACAAAGGTAGCAGAGCCTGAACTGGCGAAAGCTTTCAGTGTTAGAATGACAGAAGCACTGGTGACAGAGGAAGATATTGACTCAAAATTCAAATGCAAGCTTTGTAGTCGGACATTTGCCAGCAACCATGCAGTCAAACTTCACTTGAGTAAAACCCACAGCAAATCTCCAGAGAATCATTCACAATTTGTTGAGATGGACAAAGATTAGCTTGGTCGGTTTTTATTATATGTAGTTTTGTTGTTAATAACTGTAATTGCTCTGCTTTTATATATATATAAAAAATAACGGGTGAAATTATTTTTTTTCATGTTACATGTAGCATTAAGTAGTATGCTCATAAATTTAAAATGAAACATTTCATCATGTTAAAGAAAAATGGACACACTGGCTGGATTAGAAGGAAGTGTAAGTAAATGCATTACAAAAGATTCTGAAATGAATCCATTGACATAAGTCTTTGCACTCTGCTCAATTGCATCACCAGTAATGAACTGTATTATTGCTTGAAACATAACTGCAGATGTTTGCATGCGGTAGCTCTGGCTATGACTATTTATTTGTATGATATGGCAAGTTTTAATTGTAACACTTTTAACAGCAAATTGATTGATGCATTAACTGTAAGCTCTGATGATGCACCTGAATGGACAAATGTTCAAACAGGTAGCCAAACACACATTTCCAAAAAAAAAAAAATAAAATAAAAATGCAAATAAAAAAAATAATAATAAATGAAAAAAAGAAAAAAGAAAGAAAAATAAATGTACAGTACATTATTCTGTAAAATATGTGTTGCAATGATAGAACAAACAAGCACTTTAATAAATGTTTAATCACCAGTTTAGGCTCAGATTCGGTATGTGAGTTAACAGATTTAGACAACTTTGACATAAAGATGTCTCACATCAATGTATATATAGTACTGCAGAAAAATGTGTCTCATCAAAAGGAGGATAGTGAGACAGAACATACTGCACCTTTTATACCAGTAAAAATAAATCATTAACATTTTTGTACCTGCCTTCCTGCATTTATTTTAAGTATGGCAACAATATCATGAGTTGTTTTCAGGGGAAATAGGTGAAGACATGAGGAAAATAAGTCGGACAATTGCATTTTTTGTGTTGTTTTGGCTCTTGTTTTAGCACATTTGACTGTTTTGTTGGCCTGCTATGTGGCATAATGACAATCCATTAATGCATAAAAAAGCTACAGGTCTTTGCATCTGTAGCCTGTTAGAAAAAAAAGGTTTGCTGTATTACAATTTGCTGGTACAAGGTTAAATACACACTTGAAATTTTAGCAATAGCAGATTAGAAGTTCACGTTAGTTATTTCTCTTCCACCGAATGTTTTTTTTTTTTTTTTTTTTAACCACTAATATCTTAGATATGCTAATGAACCTTCATTTCATTACTGCATATGCTATGAACCGTGCCTATATCATAACAATTAAAAATATCTCCCTCAGCCTCTCTCGTTTCAGAGCTATTAAAGAATAATTACCGTCTAAGTACATAAACACTTCATGCTTTTTTATTTCTTTTTTTTTTTCTCCCCTAGCAGTCAAGTCCTCAATTACTACTCCCTATCATATCTGTTTTATAACTGGCAACTGACATTTGATGGCAAATGGGAGGAAGCATCTGTGCATTGGTGATTTGAGCATTCTGACACCAACTCGCCCTCCATTGCTGAAAATGAGGAGGCAATCACGCCGTTCATCAGACGACTCCTAATGCAGTTCTAGTGTTCAGCAATAATTCCACCTTGCATTTATAATTGCAGGCATAGATCCCACACCTCAGTGCACAGATTAAAGCCATAAATTATTTAGTGCCTTGCTTCGCCAATGGATCCACAATTCCCCTCTGTCAAGGCATTATCCTTCAGCTTAGCAACTTCTTTTCAAATGGAAGCCAGAGGATGATTTAAGATATGGTTGAATAATATGACAAAATAAATGCGATATTCTGGCCATTTGTGTTCCTTAATTAAAACCGAGAGTCTCTGAAGTGGCTCGTCAAATGGAAGTGTGCCGTGACTGCAGTAAGTCACAGCCGAGTCATTTAGCCTTTTGCGCTTAATGGGGAAATTTTAAATGACCATGCTAGTGGATGGGCATTTGTGGCATGAGGGCATTTGAAATGGCTTTTGGAGGTAGCAGCTCAATGTCAGCGATTCACATTAAGCCATAGAAAGAATATCCTTTCATCAATGTACTCAGGGCTAGGAAATTAGCTGTTTCTAATATTAATTCAGGCCAATAATTCAAAGTCATTTGAGATTTATTGCCACATTAAAGGCGAGCTTGAATCGGATGCACAATCATGAGCTAAAACAACCCAACAATTAATTGTGCCTTGTATGTTTGTGCACAAAGCAGAGGGGGAAAAAAGGACTAAACAAATAAATAAAAGTGCTGATTATGATACTAACAGCACCATCGTGCCTAAGAAATATAACAATTTTATTAATGTTGCATTTCAAGAACCTAATCTTTGCAATATGTAAACAATTTGAGAGTTTGTACCCATGCATTTGTCTCATTTTGTTGCAAATAGATCAACACAGACAGATTATTTTCGAATGCTTAATCCAGCAAATGGGCTCCACTTCTTTTTTTTTTTTTCTCTCTCCAGGCCCGTGTGTATCAGCTTGTCAGGCTGCCACTTGAAAAGTGTCAGTCCTACACCTAATTAAGTCACCGTGCTGGAAAAGGGCTGTGTGCATCTAGACACTGATTTAAAACCACACAGAAATAAAACATTTTAACTGCACTAACTGGACTGAAAATACACTCGAATTTATTGGGGAAAATGTCATGGAGCAGTTAAGTGTCACATGTCAAATGAGCAGCAAAATAATAGGAAGAACCCAGAGATGGATGTAGGAACCAAATGATTTTATTAGGACATTTCGGTGGTTTTTACATATTCCCCAAGACAGATGCAAAATTGTTCATATTGTTTAACCTTGGCTGTCAATTATTGTGAATCTTTTTTTTTTTTTTCCATCTAAGTGCGCATCACAGTCTCACTAGGTGCTGAAGATTTTCTCCCACATCATGGCTAAGATTACAGCTCTTCCTGTTATAAATCGTTTTCAGTTTCTTGAACTCAAAAAAAAAAAAAAAAAACCGGCCTGTTGAAAGCACTTCAGACATACAGAACGGCGCCGTTTCTTTAGGAAACGGTTGGAGGTGGGAAATGCAGGGATCGCAGCTGCAACCTTGGCAGACGGGCCATGTTTGAGCTTTAGGTCAGCGAACTCTGGCTGTGTTTACAGGACGAAAGGGAACGGCTGAAATCTGTTGGAGTCGTTGCTGATTCATGTCACAGTGAGTGGCAGATAACCTGGAGGCGACCAGAGCCTGACAGCCAAAGCTATTACAGCCCCACATAAGACCAACATCCCTCTGGTGCACCCCGACGCCTTCCTGCCTTCCTGCCTTCCTGCCTGTGCACCCCATCAGAGCCAGCAGATGCCAGGAAGATCGAGCATCACACTTACTGTACGGGGTCGAGCACACGCCCTAACAGGAGTGTCAAAAATAGATTTAAATGCAAATGTTCGTTCTAATACATCATGTTCAAGTTGAAAATAGCCTTAATATACACTCACCACTTTATTAGGAACCTCATCCTCTTTCACGCAACTATCCGATCAGCCAATCATGTGGCAGCAGCACAATGCATAAAATCATGCAGATACAGGTCAAGAGCTTCAGGTAATGTTCACATCATTGATCTCAATGACTTTGACCATGGCATGGATGTTGATGCCAGATGGGCTGGGAATGGTGCGAAAAAAAAGACAAAAAACATCCACCGTGTGAAAAAGCATAAACAAATATTACAAGATAAGATACAAGACACACCTATACTAGATAAGTGGCAAAAAAATGTTGTTATAAAGAAAACAGAGTATTGCACTGTGCTAAAGGAAGGTGTAGGGGAAGTGACAATAGAAGTACACTGGACATGTAAAGTGACTCAATACACTCAATATCTACATGTGCAGTTTCAGGCCTTAACCTGTTTTTGCATGTGATCACATGACATTATCACGTATAAGAAAACATATAACTGATTTTTTTTTTTCATAAGGTTAGAGAGATCTCATTTAAAAACCTACTAATGTTTTAGAAATCAATCAAAATGAGTGTGAATAGTTGAATTATTCTAGAATTTGTGCTAAACAGTAAGTATTGTATTGGGAGTGTTTTGAAGCACTGCTGTGTGTGGCAACAGGCCGCGTTCTGGCTCTGCGCTCTGCTAGCTAGAAGCATCTGGAGAGCTGCAGGCTGGCAGCAGAGCTCATTGTGGCAGTCATGATTGTGCTGACGACAGCATAGGGGCCCGGCCGGGAGATTAGGGCCCGACCAAGGAGTATGATTTGTTGCTTTCATATTTTGGGCGATGTCAGCTTCAATCGGAGGCAATGCAGTGCCCTGGGCTAGGCACGCTGACACATCTGTGAGACGCACTGATGAACTGCTGGCAATCAAGTGTGAGCTCTGCTCTATCCAGCCTGAGTACACTTCCACTCTCTCTCTCTCACTGACACACACACACACACACTGTTGTTCAGCTGTAGAGTCAGCATGCCTCTGCTGCTTTCCAGATGGAGTATTAAAACTCCTACAAACTGATGTAATAATGTTTCGGCACTTCCGATGAAAAGGAAAGCACACTGTAAAAGTCTAACTGTGAGTTGAAATGATTACACGAATCCATTGGTTGATGCAGTACCAGCACCAGTCTGCAGGGTGCAGCAATTCCCGACTAGAACCTTTTGAACGGCCAATTGCAACAGATTAAATGTAGCATTAGAGAGATGTAGTTTCTGGCATTGTAAAGGTTACTGAATCAACCAACAGTGTATAGAGTGTGAAACATTGATACCATGCTCGAAAGTGTATTATGTCCACATTAATGTCCTGGGTGTGGGATCAGCTTCATCACAATAAAAGACTGTAATAAAATGTTCTTAACAATAACCCCTGACACCACTCTCACACCACTTTTTTAAAATAATATTTATAGATATTATCAATATGCAATATCGGTAGGTGGGTCCTTTTCCATTTGTTCATTCCGAATTAGTTTTTTTTATTATTCCTGACATTCTCTTCCAAAGTAAGGTGAGGATTTTCAGCCATCTATCAGCTATAGTTACATTCATGTTGTGCAGTGAAGCCAGAAATTCAGTCCCCAATATGGTGTCTGTAAGAGAAAAATCACATGACTTGGAGTAGACATGTTAGGATTAGAAAGTTGTTAGGACCCGATTACCCAAAAATTAATAATACTGAAGCATTAATGTTAATGTTGTTACAAATACAAAAGGAACGGCTGAAAAAAGGAACCATTATATAAAAACATACTCAAACAACCAGAAAAAAAAAATGGACAAATTGATTATTTTTGAAAACAAAACAATGTCTGTAGAAAAAAGTAAAGGCTTGTTCATAGAAAAATTAAAGACTTTATAGGGTTTCTAGAAATGATAGAATATGTAAAATCTTTAAAAAGTTTCTTTGTTGCTCACTTCTCATTTTACTAATGAAACAGTGGCTAAAATAATAATCATTTAAAAATCTGTCAGGACAATCCTGCTTTTCTTTTTAAAGAACCTCCACTCATCTCCTACACACAGAGTCATGGAGGCACTTCTACTGGCCTTGTTGGTTTCAATTCAGAATTACCTGTAACATACTCAGAAGTAAAATAAGTTTTGAGACAAGCACATTTTTGTCAAGAGACATTTTCATGTACATTGGGTCACAAGGCTTTAACCAGTATATAAGGGTAAAAAATACATTCCTTGTTGAAGTCAGTGAACAGTGGTGGCTCGTCCATATGGGAAGGTGAGGCAGAACCCCACCATATATATCAGCCATTCAACTAATTATAAGTCTTCATAAAGTCCGCATTTACTATACATTTTGAACAGTTTTGCTATTTGACATATATAATCGGATTTTCCTTTGATTTATTCGCCTTTCTGGATGTTGCACAACTGTGGGGCAACTCACTGTCCCATAGGAACTACAACAAGTTAACAGAGGCCAGTTGGGGCAGGAATCACCCCGCCGTATGCTCAGGGGAAGAGCAAAGGACAGGACAGGTAATGACAATGTTGCCACAACTCAGTGGCAACTTGGTGATGTCCATGGGCTCCAGACTTCAGGCAGTCATTGACTGCAAACGATTTTCATCCAAGTATTAAAATTATGGTTATATTTACA
>CM075018.1:17748454-17800546 GCA_037576675.1 Pangasius sanitwongsei
TAGAGCCAAAAATGTTAGAATTGTGTCAATGTCCCAATATTTATGGACCTGACTGTATATATATATATATATATATAAATATATATGTGTGTGTGTGTGTGTGTGTGTGTAAACAGTGAGTCTTTAGTAAATTCAGTAAATTAACAGAATATAACAGAAAAAAAAAACAACAAATTAACAAGAAGATAGAACATTAACACTTAATCCCATATTTAAACACAGGAAGTGTTCTAACTAGAATGTCAGCCATTTTGAGTAAAAGTTCAAAATAACCAAAAAAAAAAAAAATTTCTCATGTTCACATGGTGTAATTCCTGTTACTGACGGACAACAGTAACACAGTAACACAGGTTTTCCCATAACGCACTGCAAGCAAGCATTGATTTTAATACTAAAAATGCAACCTGCAGAGCTGTTTAAGCACAAAATTAGCTCTTATTCTTTTGGATCCTGTATCTTCAGTTAGGCTTGGCTGAGAGTTTTTTTTTTATTTTTTTTACATGAACTGGTGATGAATACATTAGCTTGCTTTACTGTATTTCCTGTAATAATGGTTTGTTTCACAATGTTATTCTTGTGTGACATCACACTGCATAATGGTTGCCATTTTGAGGACAGAGTCAGGGACTGCATCAATGTTGTTGAGACTGTGTTTCTAAAATTATTACTTGGGAATGCCCCGAACAACAGATTCTCTACAGATCTATTGTTAGTATGAATTCTCATAAGAATTCCCATAGCAAATAGGATGCCTAAGTGTTAAGGATACGCTAAGAGCTTTAAGTCTACACACATATTTCCTGTCTGGTTCATGTTGCTGTCTCTGCTCCTTGGCATTGCACTCTGCTGCTGACTATGCAACATACTTTCTGAGTCTCACGTTTGAAAGATTACTCGAATTGAGTGATGCCCTGCCTAAGACTTTCAAACACTTTCTCACAGGTAGACAATATCAAGCGTGTCTTTTTGGGTCTGCCCAGTGACGACCATAGAAATGAAACGTGATGAATATTTAAAGATCACCATTACACGTCAAGCTCACCACAATGGAGACATAAAAAGAGGAAGCTGCAAGAGGAAAATAGCAACAGCCCTGAAAATTATGACCCTGACAGTTTAAAATAGTATGATGAAGAGCTGTGAGGAAGAACCTGAAGCTCAGCACTGCCATTATGAGACTTCCTGAATTTGAAACATTTTATTAAGGGATTTGGGTGGGCTTTAGATTGATAGTTATGCGATGACAGTTGTGCTTCTTGTGCAAGATTTTGCAGATTAAGAGAGGAAATGAACTTTTAAAAAATGGATTGCGGTAGATACGTAAGGAATAAAACACGACGGGTCACGCAGGTTACAGGAAAATAATCAACATATAATGTGGTTTAATCAACACCTGCAAAACAAAACACCTGCAGCTTAAAATGTATTTTATCTGACTAAGAAGCCTATCTTTAAGTGTTTTCTTTACACCCTTGTCTTTAAAGCCTAATTCCTGAACTTAAACAACAAACAGTAGCTGTGAGGACTGGTTAAGCCATGTTAACTCATGAAAGCACATTGTCATCTGGCTCAGAAAAGAACCACTGTGAGGCAGACAGGAAGTTTCGAGTGTATTCAACCGGGGAAAATTTGATGCCTATTTGTCCCATTACAGCACATCAGCGTCAGAGACAGAAGCGAGACGCTGGATTTGTCCTTATTTCATAACATGTTTAATGACAGATTGACAGAATTTGCAAATGCGATCTGCCATGAATGTTGCTAACTCAGGCCCTCTGTGAAGCGAGCATGCCTATGTGCATAATTTGATTTTGCAGTGGACTCTGTAGGATTTGAAAATCAACTCGAGTCACACAAATGTTTTGAAGCCATCAGACAATAAATAATAAAAAATATGACAATGTAGCAGCTTCACATGATTAAAACACTTCACAACAATTGTGCAGATAAACAGAAAGTATGCGATGGTGTAGGCAAGCTGTTGCTTCTGATTGCAAAAATAAATCCATCCAAAGTAGAATCTGAGCTGTAATGTTTCCTCGTGTCACATACAAAACCTAATACACTGTTCAGAATATGATAAATGTATTTATAAGGTTGAGTTATCGTGATACATAGGTTTTTTTTTGTAAACTCATTGAACTATTTTGCCTTCTCACTTCATACACTTCGAATTGCTGGAGCAATTGGAAATATGGGCAATAGCCATTTTCATAGTCAGTTATTTACACCCACAAAGTCACCTATATGGTAGATTTAACTGTTTAAAACAGTACTAGTGAGCGTAGATGTATGTAATAACCTCTAAATTCAGTGTCAAGAGATATATGTGCTAGCAGGAAATATGTAAATTAAAAAAATATATATACAAATACAGATTGTTACAAATTGCAGTTATCAAGGTTCAAATATATATAGGTTCAAAATGCAACTACTTTTTGCATATGTGACATGTTTTTTGTCAATTTTATATATAATACAAATGTGTCATGCATGGTTAGAAACTATAATCAGGTCTGTTTGAGACAACCTGATGCTGTTTAAGTTCAGTGTGTAATTGAGGCTTGCAGTTTGCCTGATGCTAAACTGGAGGCTATAAGGTCCACTTCTTTGTTAGCAACATTAGCCTTGCAGTTCCTGCACACAACTAAACAAGCAAATGACTGTTAGCTCAAGGACAACATTTGGGGTGAGGGGAAAGTTGTCTACATCGCATTTTTTGGCTAAAATGTTTAATTAAAGCAACATGGAGTTTCCCACCACTTTTACAATCACAAAATCACAGAATCGCTGACTTATAAACCCATTCTTATTTTTAAGGCAAGTGCACGTTGAGGGGGAAAAAAATCAAGATAAAATACCTTGATTGCTTTTACTGTTACAAGCAAATAAATCTCACAAGTTAAAGTTAAATGCTAACAGTCTCAACATACCATTATGTGTAATTTACATATAAAAATGAAACAACAGTAGGAGTATTTATGCAATCCGACCACAATGATTTGCAGCAGCAGCTCATGACCATAGATTTTCATAAGCCAGGAAGACATTAATAATGACATAGTCTCAAACAAATTTAAGTCAAGATGCTATCACACTTGACTTATGCTATAGGCTACTATCTAGTGACTTTTTAGAGTGATACTGTAATAGGCAGTTGAGTGTTGACAACATCCAGTCACCCAGGATAGTCTAGCAGCTCATTTGGAACAGTTTTAAATGTACCTTTGTTAAACTGGGTTCCCTACAGCAGGTTTGTTTTCCATCGCCATTGAGGAGCACACAAGAATTAATCATCATTATCCAGGGTTGCTAAGTTTCAGCAAAACTTCCAGCCCAACTTCATCTTAAAAACCACACAAAAGACCTGAAACTAGCACAAAAGATCCAGGCATTGGAAAAGGGAGTCACATGTTTCTTCTTTTTCTCAGCCTTTGCGTTGGAAACAAGGTCACCATTGTGCACGCGCATTTCTCATTTATGGAGATTTTCCTCTCCATAATCCCCCTCTCCCGCTCCTAATCGTTGCAATATATCTTATAACAGAATTATTTCTGTACTTCGTAGACACACTGTCTGCTCTTACACTTTACCTTTGTTTGAGGAAATTAATTCGATTTAATTCCAATTATTTGCTATAGATCATTTACAAATGAGTATTTTTAAACTAGCCCAATTGCGCATAAATATTTGGACAACCTTGCCGTTAACTGCCCTTTCAGCTGTTCCTCCTACACTGAAAATGTTCGCAGGACAAGCATGGGGCAGTAAGATTCGCACCCCAGTGGACCTCTATTAGTGCATGATGTAGTTCCATTCTTTACCACTAGGTGCAGTAACGACTGTATGGAGCTGTCAAGCATATTTTTTTAACATTTCCAGTGTAAATGAATTAGCAGTATATTGATACACATATTGTAGATGTACAGTTGTACACATATAGTAGCAATATTTGTTATGTGCAAATATTCTAGAATTGTATATTTTATTGCCTACAACAAACTAAATTTCAATATATAGCCGTATATTTCATTTCCGTGTGAGTGAGCGAATGAAAAGCCTCCCACTTTGTCTCATGCTCAGTGCACAGATTGCTGTAGATGAAGGTTAGGCGGAAGAAAGGCTGTAATTAAGGAGGACATGTTAGATATTAGATTAACTATATTAATATGAAAGCACCTGAATTGAATAAACATGAACCATCTGATAAATTGCTTGCCAATTGCTTGACACTCATTTGACAGAGAAATTTGCAGACATAGAGAATTTGTGTTCTTCTGATAATAATAATAATAATAATAATAATAATAATAATAATAATAATAATAATTACGATAATTGTAACAAAGTGTATATTTAATGTAAGCTTGCAAATTTTAATATACGATTTAAATAAAGTCAGTTTGAAGGTAAAATAAAAGCATGCAGCATACACTGTACCTAAAAAAGAATTATGCATGCTATGGAGTCATTAAATTTAAAAAAAAAAAAAAAGAGAGAGAGAGAGAGAAAATGGCAAGGAAATCACTATAACATTTTATTATCCATCTTTATATCAGCATTTAAAGAGAAAGATTATATGTCAGGCCCCGGTCAGACCGGACCGAAGCAGACATATGTCACTGTAAAGAATATGCAGCCTTTTGTGTGTAAATCACGTGTCACATGGTCAGCAAGTTCATCCTAAGGCCACAGAATACATTTCGAATGCAAACACAGGTCTTCATTTTTCTCTTTTGATTCCTGCAGACTAAGTAGATTATTTCACAGCAGTGTATTTCCCAGATATTCATTGCTATCAAACTGGGCATATTTCATACACTGACTTTGGAGACTATTGTTATCTGTTGTGCTCATGTAATGGGTTCATTTTTAGAGACCATTACAAAACATGAATCTTCCTGATATACAAATTAAGGAAGATATCATTGGATGGTGGGGATAAGAGTATTACTGCCAGAGGAAAATAATAATCATAATAAAAAAAAAAACCTCATCTCTGAGCATCTTAGCTTTCAGACAATCCTCCATCTAAACCTTTGTATACAAAAGCATTGAAAAAAATATGTGCAGTATATTAAAGGTTAAAAGGTGAAAATAAGGATTGCATATTTGCCAAAAATGCTCTTGGCCACTAAGTTTAAAAAATTTACCCAAGAAAAACAGCTGATGGTTGAAAATAGATGATTCATCAAATGCAACTACAAACACAAAATAAACACAGACATGACATTTTTGAGGAAGGTAGGAAGAACCTGGAGGAACCCCACGTGGACAACATGCACAAGACAGTAACATAAGCTCAGGATCAAACTGAGGACCCTGAAGCTGTGAGGTGGCAATGCTATCCACTGTGCCACCAAAGAGTCAAGCAAAATATACCTTGGATATAAAAAGTCTACATATCCCTGTTACAACTGCAGGTTTTTGAGATGTGATCACTCAAAGGTGGAAGGGGAGGGGCACCATATCAAATTATAATAAAGGGTTCTCTTTGAAGATGAGTGGTCAAATATATGGAGTGGATATAAAAGGTCTACACACCCCTGTTACAGCTGCAGGTTTTTGGGATGTAAAAATGAAACCATTCATATAATTTAATTTAATATTTAATATTGAATATTTAATTTAATTAAATTAAATGTAATATAGCAACCAACAAAATGCAAGTGAAAACCAAACAAACATTTTAGAGAAAAAAAGAAAAAGAATAACCTGGAAAAAAGATCTGACATGATTTATCTTCATTTAATTTTTTTTTTAGATCACAAATAACTGCAACTGTAACAGGGAAGTGTAGACTTTTTATATCAACTGTAAATATTTTGCCACAAACTATCTTTTCTTTGAAGAAGGGACTTCTATATTATAATTTGGTATTGTACACCTTCCCAACCCCCCCCACCCTTGGACACCACAACACATAGCATCCATAACTCACTCCAATCCGATCACCTCTGTGTTTGTTTTCCTGCTGAAAACTGGCACACGGAAGTGCAGAGAGCCAATCAGATTGCAACCTTCAACACTGAAGGCTGCAGCCAGAAAAGTGTGCAAAAGATGTGCAGACACTACAATCACTCTAATAATAATATACTTTTTATTTTAACATAAAAAGGTTACAAAAGCTAAGTACCGGTTAGGACGACTTTCTTTATGCATGCACAGGTGGGGAAAACAACATTAACCAATAATATCATGCCATCTTTCATCTCCACTTCCCTCACCATCAGCTGTCACTGAGGAAAAACGCTGAGCCTGTTTCACTATAGCATTGTGAAAGAAAAAAAATGCAGTTTTTATTTCATTTTGCCTATAAGATATAAGCTACAGCAAATGATTTAGACATTTCACCCTCACTGTCTCTTTAAACCCCCGTTTGCTCCTTTTCATAGAGTTTCCTACACATGCAGGACACAAACCGCTGAGAGAGCAATCACTCAGTGTTACAAGTGTCACCACAATTGTGTTGAAAAAGGAGCTTACAAACTGAGTCAACTCAGTCGGTTTGAGCTGCGAGTCATCACAGTGCTGAAAAAGTCAGCGAGAGCTGTAATTGGCAGCCTGCTGCAGCTCTAAAGCATCCTCTATTAAATTGAAGTGTGCTGCAAAGCACTTTCATTTCGATCTAATGAAGTTTTTAAAAGTTTGACTGAGCTGGAGTGTAAGTCATCGAGAGCAGCAGACCATTTGTGTTCAGCTCTCTCTCTTTTTTCATTATCGCTCTCTCCGTTATGATTCTCTCTGTGAGCTTTGGCACGGTTATATAATAAAAGATAGCGGCCTCTCTGTCTTTGTGGCTAAGGCCCGATGCTTTAACACTTTCTCTCCAGTCACCTATGTCCTTACAAGGAACAAAGGCAAGCCTGATGATGGGCTCGAATTCTTTGTGGCGAGCTGGGAAAACTTTTCACTTGGTCAAATTTGAACATTTTCTACTATATAAAGTTTTGAGAACTATTTTCCTGAGCTGGAATGTTTCTCTTTTGGATGCATTTCAACAACAAATAAAGTTATGGCATTGTAAACAGTAAAAATAGAGAAACAGTGAAAACTCCACTGCATCTGCAACCCGCTTGGATTTGTTACAGCATTTAAACACAAGCCTCATTGTCAGCTCTTCAACTAAACTCTGTTCAAGCTAATGGGAAATAATTGATGATTTATTCACTCACTTTTTTTCTGTTGGCTAAATTTCTTGTTAGTACTCTCTTTTTATTAGGTCATTGAAGCATTTTAAAACTTTGCGGTTATCTGTACAGTGTGTAAGTGCTCTTCTCTGTTTTGATGATCATGTGATGGTGCAGGAGCATTACAGACAATTTGACAGCCAGAATCTGATTACAAACTGAATTCATTAGACTTATGTCCATTTCACTATGGCATGTAACTATCCAAAAACTTGATCATATCATGAGAAAAGTACATTTAGCTAACAAGATTTTAGACCACTCTTTGGGCAGACTGACTGAATCTGTGGTTGTTAAATTGGCTCATTACCCAAAATGATCTTTGCAGGCTGACTTAAACGTAACCTAAAATAAAACCATTACCATGTCTTTTCTCTAAAACATATTTATGCTTTCTTAACGTTGAGGTGTTTCGCACCGGGGGAATGGTCAAGCACTGGCTGTGAATGGGAGGAGTTGCAGAGGACAAGCGGGTACTGAATGAGTGGTTACACCTGTGTGTGGTTATGAACGAAATATATTTATAGTCTTTTTGTATTGCAGTGAGTGTCTTGGACCTGCAAGAGAGAGCCAATGGACAAGAGAGGCCAACAACAATGACAATGTTGTTTGTTTTTGTTTGTGTATTGTTAAAAATACAGCTTATTTGGCTGTTTTTCAAGAAAGAGACATTTGATGGATTTTCCTAGCCCACCACACTGCCAGCAATGTCAGTAGGTAACATCAGTAATAACATCACTTTTTACTATTGGTTCACATGATTTAATGCTATGTGATGTCCAGAGTAGATCAATTTCACTTTGAGAATATCAGTAAGAGGCAGAGAACAATTGTCCAAAATCCACATTCACAGGTTGAGGCTTTCACGGACTGCATAAACATGTCAATTCTACAATATTGACTAGAGTCCATCTGAAGGAATACTTGATCATAATGAATATGAATACATTGAAGCCATGGAGGCTTTCAGCTGGCAGATCATGACGCAGGAAAGAAAAGCATTTGAAGGCCTAAAGGCTTCCACTAATACAAAAAGTCTAATCAGACCAGCAATCCCTGATGTTAATGAAGGTGTCACGCGTCGCACAAAGAAAGTTGTGCCTGGCAATCTTCCATTTTTCGGCTGCCTACACCAGTGACATTTCATCTCACATTCAAAGAGCGCCCGGGCCCTTAATGAAATGCATAATTAACATATTCTAATTGTGCTGAGCACCGTGATGGTTTTGACAGAGCTCACTTTCCATGTCTAATTCAATGCTAATTTAATCTGTTCTTTTCCCGCCGACATGACCTTTCTTGATTGAGTTTCACCGCGAAGAATTTTTTGATGGATTGATTTATCAACCTCACGGAATGCAACAAAAGTGTCGCCTGGAGACAGGAGAAGAAGGGGAGAAAGAGAGAGAGAGAGGAGAAAAAAAAACAATTAAAGGAGTAAAGTCACGCTGCCTGAAGAGTGTGTTACTGATGTTTTGCTGTGCTATTAACCCTCTCACAGGTAACGCATGGCTTCATTTTTCTTCATTCAGTCTGAATGGTGAATTTTACTCAGCCGTTTAATCTTGCTTGAGTGTGGGGAAGGCAATGCCAATGTTTTAGCACGAACATGTGAATTAGTGAGTATGGCTGAGAAAGACTGAGCGAGTGTCGGGCCTTCAGCTGGAGAAAGATGAACAGAAGCCTCACAGGACCATACATTTTATTTTCAGTGTGAATATTCAGTCTGGCTTGGAAAAATGCAGCACAGCAAAAAAAAAAAAATAAAATAAAAATAAAAAAATTACAATAATATTGCGATACACTATGTGAAGGTTTACTGTTTTATAGGAAATGACTGAAAATCAGCCTTTTTTTTTAAAATAATTGTGGGATTGATATTTCATTGTTTTGCCTTGTTTGCATGAAGGCTGAGCTCATTAAAGTTTGTTGAAAAAACAACGTAACCTTTTCCTTTTCAGAATTTTATTGTTTTATTGTTGTAGCAAAGATACCGTCAATATGAGTTGCCAGTACAATTCTGTATGAAATTAATATCTATATTAATGATTATCTATATAATAATAATTAACTAATAACTAAATTGATACTACTGTATCTACATTATTACCATTGCTTGTAATTTTATTCAAAAGTTTGTAATTTTTACAGTAGCTTTCTGTCAACTTACTTGTATATACTGTATATGGTAAAAATATACTGTAAAATCTACAGAATATTTTTACAGGAACATTAAAAAAGAAGTTCCGCGTAGTGCAGTTCTAGTCCAGACAATGTTTGAAAGATTGATGTTCAGCCAATTTTTCCAAAGCTGAAATCTTATGACATGCCACCTGAAAGAACCCATGTACATGCATTCAGTGTGAACACTACAATGTGAAAATCACATGACGCTTTATGTCTGCTGTGGCAGATTATTGCTATCATAATGATAGACCCAATTACTACTGACTGCGCATAAGCATCAAAATGCCTAAAAGTACTTTTAGTCTTTCAAAGCTCACACACACAAAATCTCTCTCTCGCTATTTCAGAACAACAGGATCTCTCTCACCCACCTAGATTTTACTCACCTTTAGATTCCATCAACAAATACAAATTTTGCTGCTGCCAGGACAGCTGACACCTGCACACAATAGCTCATAAAGCACGAAAAGCATGAAGTTCAGTTTCGCTTCTAATTCCCTTCACCTGCCTTTCTGCTTATTGCCACATTTAGTATATGGGTTCGAGCTGGAGCAAGGCTGGGGAGTTGCATTAGAACTGCAGCTGTCTGTCATCAATGGAGACAGGGGATTATGCACCCATACGCACAGACACACACAAATACACGTGCACGCACACACAGCTGTACATTACCCACCCTTCATTTGCATTGCTCCCTTCTGCCTGCTTTTGATTGGCACCTGTACATGAAATGCCACAGCGGCTGAAAGTACGCTGCAAAGCTGGCACTAACAATCCAGTGGCTCCGGGGAGACCTGCCATATTGTAATTTGGTTATCAGGTATGAAGGAAGTAATTCCGAGTGCCAGGAAATGTGAGGCAGAATAAGTGCTTCATTCCTGTATGTTGCCCAGGGTGACAGTTCTTATTTAATGTACAAGAGCGTCCTGTTGTCAGACGGATTTGGGGAAAGGATCAAGGGAAAGTGGGGGAATTGGGTATGGAAGGAAAGAGGAAGGTAACGTCTTTAATTTTTTTTTTAAAGCACTGGGAGAAGAAGAGAAAGGAAAATTGGAATTCCAGTGGGGTTTCAATGCCGGAAACTTGGTGCATGAGAGAATGTTCTTCTTCATTGGGCCGACAGGTTTACAGAGACATCATCCCCTTACATTTACATTCATTCAGTCAGCAAACACAGAATACAATCTAAGCATATAGCTGAGCGTTTAAAAGTTAAGGGCCTCGCTTAAGGCCTTGCCAAAAGTAGCTCTTTGGCAGTTTTGGGGTTTGACCTCACAATGGTAGTGGGAAAATGTCTGAGCTACCACTGCCCACATCATTGAGTTTGAGAGATTGCACTGAATTGCATGCCAGCCTGGAAAAAGGGCCTCAGTCTTTGCCATACTGCCTTCCAAGAGAGGGAGAGTGACTACAGTGGATTAGCACATGTACTCTTGCATCACTGGGCCTGATGTGTTGTGAAGAGGAGAATGGGAGTTGATCGCTCTTCTGTCTCTTAAGTGGCTGGGGCTTTATTTGGTTTGAAGCACTGGTTTTGCATGGGAAGGCAGAACCCTGGAGACAGAGCTGTCACACTGCAAATGGAGGCCCCTGATGCTGGCAGGAGCCCTCTGGCAAAATGAAAATAAGTAAGTGGCACAGATACATCATGCCAGCCAACTGTATATCTGAAGAATCCGGTGAGACTGGAGACACGCTAGAACAAACGGGTGTAATGGAGAGTCAAATGGCAATAACCTGAGTTTACTGCCATGAATGTAAGGGGAGATGGATGGATGAATGGATGGATTAATGTAAGGACAGATGACAGATGGATGGATGGATTCTAAAAGTTTATTGAGAAACAGTTGTGTTGTTCCAGAATGTTTCAATATTTTCTGAATATTTCCATTCTCATTAAGTACGACACAGACAGATAGATAAACAGACTAATGGGCAGACAGACAGGCAGAGACAGATAGATAGATAGATAGATAGATAGATAGATAGATAGATAGATAGATAGATAGATAGATAGATAGATAGATAGACAGACAGACAGATAGATAGATAGATAGATAGATAGATAGATAGATAGATAGATAGATAGATAGATAGATAGATAGATGGATGAGTGGATGGGTGGATGGATTCTTACAGTTTCTTGGAACTGTTGTATTGAACATTATTGTTGAACAGTTGTGTTGTTCCAGAATGCTTGAAAATATACAGAGTATTTCAAACTTTTCTATTAAGTACAGCACAGGCAAAGATAAATAGAGAAGCAGACTGACAGATGGACAGACAGACAAACATAGATAGATAGATAGATAGATAGATAGATAGATAGATAGATAGAGTCTCTGCTACTCAGGCATTCAGATGATGTCTGGGATTTGGTCACCCTCTGCTTCTTCACACAATTAAGCTAATTATTAATGAATTCATGGGTTAAGAGAGCAGGCCCAGCCAGCGTCCTTCAGGTGAGCTGATTGAAAGTTTGACATTCCCTGGCAGAGCACAGATCATTTGTCCAGAGGGATCAGAGGCGCTCTGTTCCAAATGCCATGAGTGGGGGGCCACACACAATGGGCCCAATGCGCTGCTATTATCTCTGATGTCAGCCACTGGTGCCCTCCTGCTTGAGGAGGTCCCCTTCGTCTGCAACTGTTGCCACTCAGGAACACATCATTAGCCAGTCTGTCAATTCCCCCACCCCACCTGAATGTTATCAGAGCTGCTATAAATATAGCACATAAATACAGCTCAGTCATCCTGAACTTCCTTCATAGTAGTGTTCATGTAGTGCTTCATTGATCTAGATGGGTAAGATTCGATGCATGTACGAAGCTTCAGTTCAGTCTTACATGAATGGAAACCTGCATGGAAAGTAACGGAACTGGATGAAAGTGACAAGTTCAGTTACTTTGATTTTTGTATGCCATTTGTGCATGTTATATAATGATATCTCTTGAATATTTTTATTAGAAGTTTTAAATATCACAAAGTGTATGTAAATGTAACTAGCAAATTTGGTTATTTTTTAATCAATTTGGTCATTTCTTTTAATCAATTTGGTTATTTTTTAATAATGTGGTCCAATTAAATGTGACATAAAACTTCAACAGATTTTTTTTTTTACTTCCTCATTTAGAAGTGTTTCTTACATAAGGTCTGAACTGAGCACTAACTCCATATAAATCTTAACACAAACCGTTGTGCCTATTATTTTCATTACTCTCACCTTCAATGCAAAGATATCTAATTTAAAGTAAATCTGCATAAATGTTCCCTAGTTAGACCATACTTTTCTATCCCAAGTCACTTTACGTATTCCTTGATCAGAGAAAAAAGATTCTCTCCCTTAAGCAAAAAATGAAAACCTCAGACCCGATGACCTCGCTCCCAGAGCCTGACTGACTGGCAAATGAAGAAAAGATGATTGATCTGATGCCAGACTGCTCAGAAGCTCAGAGTTCGCTTTGTGGTTAGGGGCGATATCTATGGAGATCACTACGCTGTTGTACATGGGCACTACCTGATCAAACAGACCCCACAAAGTGCCCTCGCTCTGGACATCATTAGCAGGCTGGGTACCAGTCATGCTTTGTTGATGCCTGGAGAGATGCATGGCTATGTGGGTGGTCCACTACACGATCCTTCACTTCAGGGGAAGCAGAAGGCCTCTTATTAACTATCAGTCAAGAACTACAGCCTCACTATAAAGAACTGTGAAGGCCTAAAAAGATTTGGCTAGTACTCATCAAATGTCATGTTTTCCAACTGCTATGATCCTAAATCTTTTTTTTTTTTTTTTTTGCAGTACACTAGATGGAACCATCTACACAATGCCAAATGGTAAAATCATTAAATGTTACACAGTCTTTCACTGGCATCCACAAGGCCTCAAATTTATGACATCTCATATACTTTTAGTGAACTGGCAAGGTATACTAGAACATGAAGTTAACAGCTGAATGACGTACTGTACATCTAAGGTTCGGTTTTCCTATATGGAGATTGGTGTAGGATTTACACATAGCACATGACAGGTTCCCCATACTCGTTCTCACAGGAAGTCTTTGTTTTCCCCTTTGGCATTGCCAGACTAAGTTATGTGGATTTCTCAAGATGAGGAGCAGTGCAAGCGTTCCAACAGCATCATGGGAATTATCATCTTGAGGGGAAAAATAGACTTTGTCACCAAGGGTTTTCTAGATGCAAGACCATGTTTACATTCTAGTATTCTCTGTAACGTTGACTGATGATCTAAACCAGGAAGCGTCACTAAGGATTATCACAGAATATAATGTTAATAATACATTAAGAGCAACCACAGAAATGATTGATTGCTGAAACTATATGCACTAAAGAAAGCTTTCATTCATTCATTCATCTTGAGCAACCATTTTATCCTGGTTAGGGTCATGGTGGAACACTGGGTGTCAGACTGGGACACATCGTAGGGCACCATGGCATGTTTTTGGGAGGAATCTTCTGGAGAACCTGGAGAAAACCCATGCGGACACGGGGAGAATCAAAAGAGTAACCTCGGCTCAGGATCGAACCAGGGCCCCTGGAGCTGGAAGATAGCAGGGATACCTGTGGCACCACACAAATATTAACAAGACACAATAAATGAACAGAAATCATGTACTGGGCCAATACTTATTGTATAATAAGTATTGTAATTAAAATCTTTCAGTTAACAATACTTTGTGTAGTATAATTGCTTGCCTGGACATAATCTTAAAATATGTACAAATGTAGTGTCTAAATTAAGGATGCACAGTATTAAAACAGAGCTATGACTGAAATCGGTCAATGCCAATGTGCATAGAATTATTATATTCTAAGAAACTAAAAAAAAGCATTCTTTACTCGTCAGTGAGAATCCAAGCGCTTGCCCCACTCCTCCTTTTATTATGGACTTCAAACCATCAAGGCTGACTTTTGATGCAGGCGTGGCAGTGCGGAACTTCACGTTTAGCTTTGACATCTCAGACAATTGGTGGAGAAAGAGAGAGAGAGAGAGAGAGAGACAGAGAGAGGCAACCTTCACAACTTTGAAGCACACATAAAACTTAGATCAATTGTATTTTTAAAGGTGCAGTGGGGAGAAACTCGCCATCCTCAAACCAGGCCTAAATCAACATTTCAAAGTCTTTACAGAGCTCTGTGCTTTCATGGCAGATCAGAGAGCGGTGGATTGGCATGGCTTCATTTACATGGTTGTGAAATAGGCTGCTATTCCATCTCTGAGAGGAGAAAGTGGAACTCTATCAGATAGCCATTCCAGGACTGCAAAAATGCCTTTCTTTCTTCTTCTGCACAAGGGGGCAAAGTTGAAAAAAAATAAATAGACAGCACTTTTCCTGACAAAAAATTGATATGTTACATATGTTTAAAGGGACTGAAGTTCAGGAAGACTTCAGAGAATGAAACCCATGGCACTGAAGAACACTTCTGTAGATCGCCTGTAAACATGAGAGATATGACCTGAATTGGAGCAGAAAGAATGAAAGCGAGAAAGAATCGAGAGAAAAGTTTGAGTGACTCATCGAGAGAGCCAGATCTGTGGACCTGTCACTTGATTAGCCCTCTTGATTAGCATTTATAAGAGGCCCTGGTGCTCTATTATTTGCATTCCTATTTAGCCATGATTTTGTGGAGGGCACTCCGTGATTAAACTTGTCACTAGGCCTGATTGACAGGGTCAAATCTTCAGATTCCATTTGCCTGAATAAAAGACAGAGAGAGAACGCGAGAGAGAGAGAAAGAGAGAAAGAGAGAGAGAGAGAGAGAGAGAGAGGGAGAACTAAAATGAGAAGGGGAGGGGGGTGAACATGTCAGCTTTTCTTTGCGCTCCTGCTGAGTTTTATGTGGATTCTCTTTCCTCTCTTAACCCTTCCCCTCTCTCTAGATCTCTCTTCTCACTCATCATCTCGGTGTTTTGTCATTTCACATGGGTCAGGAATGTTTTAATTTTAAGGATAGACTCCACCTGTTATCAGAGGAGGTGGCATGGCATGTACATCAGGAAATGAAAACCGAAGGATTAAAAACAAACAAACAAATTAAATAATAATAATAATAATAATAATAATAATAATAATAATAATAATAAGTAAAATGCAAGAACCTGTGTTATCGGACAGATTTAATTATTATGAACAGAGATTTAGACAGGCAATTCACTGGCTGTGAATAACCCTTGATTACTGATGAATCTTTAAATCTTGGCAAAACCACATTTTTTTCTTTCAGCTGTAATTGTTTTTGGAAAGGGGATCTCATTTCCCTTTAATTTCTGCATACCATTGCCAGAACAGGCTGATGCTGGGTGACTACATTACTAACCACGGCCAAATTGCTAACTGAGGAGGACACGACATTATGTGCAATCCAGAGCAGCGGTTGCATCAGGTAGCACTAAACTCAGAGGGCCTGGGCTCGCTCCCGGAGGACAGGCTCTGGAGAAAAACACAACAACAATTAAACACAGTGTGGTGCATAAGGCGCTTTAGATCCGATTTCCTCTTTTTGCTTCAGATTCAGTACGACTGCAGCTTGAGGTATTAATAATAACCAATAAATAAATAAAGCATACATTGGCCTGATTTATTGATTCACACTGGCAACACTGGCTTTATGATAAATCAGCAGGAAGAGCTGTAGTGTTCACAAAAACAGCATTTTCAGCAGAGAATCATCACACTGTATATTTCCAGACAAATAACATTCAGTGTTTTGTTTCAGATGCAGTGTAATTTCAGCATGAAACCCTAGAAATAATCAAATGGTAAACTGCATGTTCCATTGATTTATTGATTCACGTGTTTGTGGGCTGTTGAAATGACTGCAGCCAGTTCTCCATGACCTGACATGGGTTGCTTTTGTATGTGTTGTATGACAGATGATAGATCTGTGCGAGCTCTTCTATTGAACTTCTATTCCTTAGTGAATACGACCAGTTCTAAACAAATGGGTGATATTTAATTACTGGCGTAATTGCATATATAGTGGTGAATCCTCAGATAAAGCCAAAGCAAGTGTGCATTTTGACCTTGAGGCTTTGCCATTGAGGTCACCACACACCTCCCACTGTAAGCCAAACAAGGCCTTTTTTTTTCAAAACTGAATCAGGATTTCTTTCACCTGACATACTGAGGGGTTTTGAAAAATTGTACAAGAATAATCTTTGACTATCACTATGGAAAGAAAGGCAGTTTGTGGATTGAAGATGATGACATATTGATGACCTGCCTCATCAATAATATGCTGCTTCCTATTGTGGCTCCATAATGAATAACATTTGGGTCATTTCTTATATGCAATGTCTTTTGCAGCAATTTAAAACTTAACAGTGATGATATACTGTATGTATATTATATAATTATACCACAGCACTGCTGAAGTCTCAAATCTGATTGTTAGGTGTTAATTTTAATTTTCTATAACAGCAGCTTTGACAATAGGTCTGGCTTCAATTCAAATCACAGAAATATATTAATGCTCTCATTCTAATAGATTAGTGTTTCTATAGTAATAGCTAATTCACAGCCAAATAATAAACAGTTTCTTTGTTATTCAACAAAGAAAATCATTAAAGTGTTTAAGCTTTCTGTAAGGAGATGTTTACTTAACATTTGTGGAAGGAGTCTCCAGTGTCAACGATTGTACACTGTAAAAAGTGACAGCAAATAAAAATATCTTAAATATACTCAAATATAGCTAGCATACTAATATAAAACATACTTCTTTTACATATACTCTAATTTATCTTTCCTACTATAAGATTACAATAAACCAAAGATATAATTATTAAACCTATTTCTAGGCATTTTTGCTCATTTCAGGTTTGAAATAGTCTTATTCTATTGGCAGATAAAATCTTACATTTAATTGATAATCTCATAATAAGAAATATTAGATAAATCTGAGATATTTTCACTTGCTAAGATATATTTTTTTACAGTATAATGATCTGTAAGTTTTCCAACGCAGGAAAGTCTTCAGGACTTTGAACTTTCTGGTTTCTTGGTAACATGACAAGCTGCGTTTTATTTTTATTATCATTATTATTATTATTATTATTATTATTATTATTATTATTATTATTATTATTATTATTATTATTAACTTCAAGAGAAAAAAACGGGCTGCTCAGGAAATGACTGTATATAGCTGTTAGAATATCAGATCACAGGAACTAAGCTAAAAAAGTATGATATTGTATTCTTAAATAAATGTAAAAATCTGACTAATTTTTGTGGCATAAGAGGAATAAATAATTCAGGACATGCTGTTTTAGGAAGATAATCTTTGGGGTGGTAACAGTAACTCCGCTTCCTTACATATATCACATTATTCAAAATTAATTACTGGTGTGAGAGGAATATTTACATATCATGTATATGTGATTTCCTGTGTATAATTTGAGTGGAATGTGAATGAGTGGGACATACAGAATGTCAAGGTAAAATACCCAAAACAATAAAAAAGCAAGAGTGTTAGGACTTAGAACCAGGACCAGCTTAGGAAGTTGAAATTAATTGAAAGTTGAAAAGTAAGTAGGTAAGGTTGGATTACAAAGACAAATACACATAAAAGCTCAGTGGTGCAAAATCCACAGGTCCTGGTCTACAAAGACGTGGAATAAGTGATGTGGCCAGATGAGTCATCCTTCACCATATTTTCGACGAATGGGTGAGTGCATGTGTGGCATAAAGCCAAGAGAATGGTACAGGCCCTGAACCCCTACAGTGAGGGGATCTGGTGGCTATGTTATGCTGCGGGGTGATTTTACTGCCATGTTTTTGCCATACTCCCACTTGTGCCCTTAGAGTGAAGAGGCATTGCAATTCAACAAAAAGTTCTTCTGAATTAACCTATGATGAAACATTTCTATCCTGATAGGAGTGGTCTCTTCCAGGATGACCCTGCCCCCATCATGTTAGACAGCTCTTTACAACACCATCATCAAAACACCAACTGAAGGAATATCTTTTGGGAGAATGGTGATTTTATCACAAGGTGCACTGAAGGTGCTCTGAACCTTTATATATACAGACTAAATGTAGTAAAAAGCAGTCTAAGATTAGAGTTTATAATTATATGAGATATAAGAAATGACCTACTGAACACATTAAATGGCAAGAGAGATGACTGTGCTCTTAATAATCATAAAATTATAGGTAGCTAATGAAACAGATGAATAACATCCAAGATATTCAATGTTAAGTTGATTTTAGACTATTTTAGGAGATTATTACTTGTCAGTTTATATGAGATCCCAATAAAATCTTGGCTGAATTCTATAACAGACTGTGCGATAATGTGTTCTCCATGTCATTTACAGAATATAACGAAGATCTTTTAACGATGAACCTCAAATTAAAGACAATTTCTTTTACATTTCAACATTGGCACTTTTGCATTTGTAGCTGTACCATGAGTTAGTTGTAGAGTCCCGTGAGTCTCTTTTAGACAAGTGTCGTAGCAGCGCTCACACTCTGAGATTTGAATCAAAACTTTCTGACACTCTCAGAATTTTGTTGCTAGTCTTTGGTTACGATAGTACTAAATTGCATTATATTGTGCATTCTAAGCCTACCAAAATCGTACATTGTAAGCCAGCTTTAGTTAACCATCTTTGTCTGACAGTGACACAATAAGAAACAAAGTTAGCCACATTGTCAAACGAAGCTACGAATGGCAGCTAGCTACAGCATCTAGCTTTGTTTTGGGAATAAACAATAACAGCTAGCTGACTAGCAAATGCTGACTGTGAGATGTTGGTAGAAGGTGATAACCTTATGCATGTTAACGTTTAATGTTTCAGAATAAATTCTTAGCTTTGGTTTGCTGAGTATGAAAGACAATTTTTTTTGTCACTTTCTCTGTATCACTTCTGAACACAAACTCCTGGGTCAAACATTTAAGGTTCTCTTAGACAAAGTGCATAGCTGATGCTTTTCAAGTCCCACTGTTTTGCTATGCATTCTCTGAACAACTTCTCAAATATCCAATCAGTGGACTGCAGTACAGCTGTAATGAGGCTTGTGGAGGTCATATAAGTGGTACAACGATGTCTAGACAGAGACTAGATACACTGATAACAGGCTGAAGGTCACAGCTGGGAGACTGATGTATGGATAAAATTCAAAATCCAAATACAGATGTGGTTGCTTCAACAAAATTGTGTGTGTGTGTGTGTGTGTGTGCGTGCATGTTCATATAATTAGTGGTAATTAATGAAGAGAAAGTGAAGACTCGTTTGTATTTCAAATTATCCCATTAGCTCTTGTCATACCCGTGTACACAAAACAGCTTGAGTTCAATTAGTTTTTTGTCACACAAAAGTGATTATAAGCGGTGTGCAACCTGATTCATGAGGTAGTGCCTGTCTAATTTCAACAGCTGATGGAGCATAGACAGTGGTACGCATTCACTGTGACCTCCTTAAAAATGACCTTTCTTTGACCTTTGAGATATTCCATGTATGACAGGCATGATAATATATGATGATACATGGTTAACGTGTATAATAGACAAGTTTAAAATGGTAACAAATATTGTCAGAATTAAAATTAGGGTCCAAAACCTGACAAGTATTGGCTGTTCACAGTATTTAATGGGAGAGCTAAAGAAATCTACTACTTATCAGTAACTCAGTGTTACTATTATAAGCCTTACAGCATGGCGTCTCATCACAGGCATAAACCACGTACCCATACACACAGGACACAAACGTTGAAAGACACATAGCCAATACCGTTCATAATGGCACAGTGTTTCAAGTCTGTAATCATGCCATGTCTCTTCCGAATAGGAATGTATGGAGACTTTTGGGACACCTGTAGTGCAGCTGAACTCTTAAAGTGGTCACTTAACATTACATAATGTTTAGTCAGTCGGTCTTAGTCAGTGCATGCTGATCTTATTTAGATCCTTTTTGCACATATTATTTTTTCAGGAATAATCCTGAAACAGTATGTCTATAACTTAATTAATATAATAATAGAACTTTCTTTAGTTCCGCATTATATCAATTGTAATATTGTACCAATACAATCTAATAAACTGGTGGCAGTGGTAGCTCAGTTAAGATGTTGGACTACTGTTTGTAAGGTTGTGAGTTCAAATCCCAGCGTTGTTACTGCTGGGCCCTTGAGCAAGGCCCTTAACCCTCAACTGCTCAGATGTATAAATGAGATAAATGTAAGTCACTCTGGATAAGGGTGTCTACCAAATGCCTGAAATGTAAACTTGTATATAACATAGCAAACTTCCTGTTGTCCTACTAACTGTAAAAGACCTCTACATTACTGCCTACTTGTCTTCATCACTGCTAATGTGAAAACCTCTTTCTTAATCTCCCTAAATGTGTATATTTGTACTGTGCGTCGGGATGAGCAATTTGATATAATATCTATCTCATGATAAATTGTCACAATACACTTTTGTATGCTAACTTTTTCTTTTACAAACTCTAGCAGCAGAGGATATGATGTTAACATTTCAAACTGAATCTTAAAATAATAATTGCAGAATGTTTTATTTTTTTGTTCTTCTTGAGGTTAAATATTTTATTTTTGTAGATATTAAATAAAGATGTCATCAAACTCACAGGTTTTTATTATTATTATTGCAACACTACTATTTTCCTGGCAGTTTGTTTTCAAACGTTCTGTATATACTGTGATACATATATATGATACATGCAATATTTTTTGTCATATCACTCACCCCTGGCTCTATGGTTGCTATAAGTAACTTATTTTACACACTGGCACGCCTTATATTACTGTCCCCTACTGGCTGAGAAACATATTTCAATCAGTTGTGTTAAAGCTATACTGCTGATGTATGTTTTCTATATTTGCTTTGCTGTGTATTGTAAACCAGTGAAAGCAGTTTCCTCACTGTTCTTCTGAATGGCGAGTCTCAGCATTTGGTGCGTGTCTGCGTTCGTCCCAGTGTGCTTGCACTGGCCTGCTATTCAGAGGCGGAATAAAACTTTAACAGATGTTGCTGTTAATTACAACAGGAGGGGGAAATGCAATTCAAACCCTTTTATTAATTAGTTCCAATGGAAGTGCAGGGCCAACGAGAAAGAAAAGCTTGAGGGGATAGCGTGAACCAGAGGTGCGTCATAAACAGTGTCAGTGTCTTAGATCAAGATAAAATGCTTCAGATGTGGCAGGAATGTTCAGATGGCCTGTAATGATATTAAACATACAAATCAATAACAGCATAAGCATGTGACTGGTCAGAAAGTTGGCAGGCTTGGGGCAGGAATTAGTCAGACGTTTATCAATATATCGAAGATGATATTGTTCTGATCCATAAAATCACAGGCAGCCGCATGGGGTGAATATTAAAAATACCCTTAACTGTATGTTTTTCTATGCAGCACACACTGTGCATCCTGTGCCTCTGGCACCAATCAGCATATGCTAAGTAAAACAAAACCTTATATTGAAATGATTCACAAATATACAAAACCCTATATTGAAATGTTTGTAATGCGTTTAATGAACCTGTGCTAGTTTCTTGGTTGGTGTTGTATTTTTGTTATTTTTGTGAAACATTAGCAGATTGATAGTCACAGGGAATGGTATTAATAACAGAAAAATTCAATACACATAAGGAATAACAGTCAGATTTCACTGCTAGCTCCTAAAAACAAAAGTACAAGAGATTGTTTTCTCACTCATCATTTTCAAGCTATGTTCAACATTATATTAATAAGAAATCCAGCATAGAAATATGACTTACCAAGCATGTTACTGTTGACGATGGTATTAGTGTGGAAGCTGATCAAAGTTTGAGCTTTGTGACAATGTCCATTGTTAAAAGCGCTATACAAATAAAATTGAATTGAATTGAATTAAAGTGCTGCTGCGTCGCTCTCTTCAGGTAGAGATGCGATCCCACTAGCGCCACTATCAGCAAGTAGTTCAGCAGCATTCAAAACCGTTAGTGAAAATAGACCAACATGTCGATAAACTAAGTCTAAAAACTCTACACTTGAAATACAGCACCATGATGAATCTAAAAGGCATAACATTGACAACAGATGACTTGAGAGAAGCAAGGTAGGACCTAATTCATGTTAATACATCATCAGTCTATCATTTCAGTAAACTGTATGGAGTTCAGAAATTAAAAATACTCATTTTCCTGCACTTTTTTGCTTGGCCCACTCTGGGGCAAAAAAAATAAATAAATAAAAAAATGGGCCAAGCAAAAAAGTGCATGAAATTTAGTAGCTTTGATTGAGGAATGAATAAATAAAGACTGAAGCAATGTGGAACATAAGTTAATATTGAATATCTTTTCTTTTAGATATTTTTCAAATAACAAAGTCTTTTGGGGTAAACTTAAAGGCAGCCTTTTAGACATGGAGCGTGTCAGTGTTGTTCCATTCAGTATTAATGGCCTCCCACAGATGACAGACAGGCTGTCAAGTGTATTAACGTGAGATTAAATGAAACTTTAAATGATCTGCACCATGTCTGTAGCAAAAAAAGCTCATCTTTTTTTTTTTGCAACTGAGTGTACAGATGAATAAGTTTCTATATAAATGGGACACAAAAATGGACACAGACTTAAAAGGGTGCATGGAGAGAAGAAAAGTGAGCCCATGTGCTGGGCTTTGTGAAGAAAGGTAAGATAATCAATTAATCGTGGCAGTAATTGGATGGCGGGTAAAGGCATAATGCTGGAGCCTAATGAAAGTCATCCGTTGTACAGATTCTCGCTCGTCGGCCTACCCAACTAACCCCCCCCAATCATCGGCGGGATCTCAGGTGCTTAGCCATGCAGATCTGTCTGACAGCCCAGTACATCTCTGTCTGCCTAATTGGACAGTATAGAGTTGTTTATGGATATTGAAGACATTTAGGGCTCAGTCGGGGGCTGCTCAAAAAATCATTAGCGCAGGGCCTCTGAAACTGGACTATCTGCTTCCCACTACAAAACGCTGCCTTTGTCATCCATGCAAAAATGGGCTTTTTAAAATTTCACAACCAACATTTGAATATGGGAGTGTGTGTGAAAAGTCCAGGCTAGTGAGGCAGCGGTGGTCCAATTAGTGGTGTCTGGAATTCGAACGCTCCATTACAATATCGAATAAGATTTTTGTGCTTGTCAGGGATAATTTCATTTCCTCGGCTTACATAAATGCAATTCTAGTCCAAATGTTATGAAAAGCTGATTAATAAACTCAATGGCCATTTTATTACGCAAACCTACCATATAGGTGCACTTTATTATTAACTATAACCCATCTGTTTCTACACAAAGCTTTTCAGCCACCTTCTACTGAGTCCAATACTGCAAACGCATCACCACAGGACTGTCACTAACCGCATTTCATTTGGACAATTCTCAGCACAGTAATGACACAGGAATGGTTAGTGGTGTGTTTGTGTGTGGCACAGGTACAAGTAGGGTTTTAAACACTCAGTTTTACTGCTGGGTTGGGAATCAAAATGATCCAGCTAACAGCAGCCCTGAGGTCAGAACAAGGGCTAGAGGGCACACTACCATGTCAGTATCACTTATGTTGTGAAAATGGTCCACCACCCAAATAATATGTGGTCAGTGGTGATCACATGGTGGTCCCTGCTTAGATGGGGTACGAGGGGCTGACAAACTGCATAATAAAGGATGGGCCGTTGGTGTTCCTGATCAAATGGCTGGTGAGTATAGCTAGACCATTGGCTCTCAAATTGGGCTATGGGGAGCCCCAGAGGTCCGTGAAACATGCCAGGGGGTCCATGATGTTTTTTTTTTTTAATTTTGTTACAACAGTGTAAATCACAGCCAATTGAGTTATTGTTTTTTTTTTTTATTGTTATTAACCATTGCCAGTTATAGCTATTTGACTGGTCAGTTTAATTGAATGGGTTTAATCCAAACCTCAATAACTCAAAAACAAGTAGTACCAAGGGGGTCTCTGAAATTGAATTCAATTCAACTATCTGGATATCTGTCTCTGTTGAGTGCTTCAAATATTTGTATCTGTATCTGTTTAAACCTGATGTGTTGTGGCCTAAACTGCATTTTTTAAAAATTACATATGAACTCTGTCACTATGCCCCCAGGAAACACTGGGAATAAATGGGGGGAAAAAATAGAGAGGAAGAAATGCCAGCACTATCAGCATGGTGTTCATAATATTTTTTTAATCCCAAACACACAGTTATTATTTTTGTTTGTACCTGCCTGTGATATTTTCTAATGAATTTAGTTGGTTCTATTTTCCAAAATATAAAGAAACTAATAGCCAAATTTAAACCACTGCAACCCTGATCAGGCAGTTACTAAGGATGAACGAATGAATGAATATGTTAATGAATGAATGGTCTTTGTTTGTTTTATCCCATAAGACTCCAGTCCTGATGCACATTTCAATTCTCAACTAGATGCCCTATGAACACAATATCTGTTCATTCCAAATAATGTATTCATTCATTCCAAATAATGTATTCGGTTACAGCCCTGGTGTAGACCATATTTTCGGACTACAGAAAATAAAAAACACTTTACACTGCAGGGGGGCAACCGCAATCACACACAAGGAAAAACCTCTGTGTCTCTTTATCTCTTTCACACTACAGCTATAGAGCAAGGCCAAATAAAATAAAGACGCTACCTATTGTCTCCACTCTCTCTCTCTCTCTCTCTCTCTCTTATACACACATATACACAGAGCCACACACATACACTACAGAACCATTTCTACCCATCAGTGCCTTTACTTATCACTTGCCCGGTGACATTGAACTTCCCATGCCCTGGCCACCGAGACACATCTCTGAACCCGCACAATCACTCTTCATCCTCTCTAACAATTTAGTAATGAAGTATTGATTTCCAGATTCCCCTCTTATGGATGATATTAGATTTGGTTTGATAAACTGTGTCGAGGCCCCCTAATCTGCACTGTCCCTTTTCCCCCCTGCTGTCTGTAAAACAAAGTGCCACTGGAGAGATAATGACCGGGGAACATCGATGAACTCATTTCATCAATTTGTAACACTTGACAATGAAAAAAGACTCCCATTTTTCACGCCACCAATGTCAAAGTTTATTGCTCAGGGTAGGGTCTTATTGGAAACTCGACATCTTGGCTGTAATGTATGGGCCCCCGTGTGCCGCTTACTTTGAAAGGAAATGTTTGGCTACAGCGAGGATATTAGTGTTGCACCTGGGTTGGCTGGTTGCACGTGGCCACCAGGGATCCATGCATCACGTCAGCAAATATAACAACAACAACACAGAGAGAGGCTGGAACTACTTGGCCGTTAGGAGCTAGTGGAGGGGGTTTATGACATGCATAAGTCATGAAGCGATGCTCTATCTTGGTCAAGCAGACTGCTGAAAGAACAAAAATAATGCCAAGCCAGTAACAAAGGTCCTTGTTACTGGCACCTCATACACAAATCCTGCAATTTCTGTGCAGCTTAAAAGACTTAAACACAACTGATCTGTCAATTTTCTGCCTATCTATCACACATATCCTGGAAAATCTCACAAACTGCTTATGATTTGAAACAAAAGTATGATGAGGACTTGAATGAGATGAATTCTGACTTTATGATGCTTCATATGCCAGATATAAACCCAAGTTTGAATGGCTAAGAAGTCTGGAGACGGTACTGACATCAGCTCTGTTTCTGAAACACTGCACTTTGAGCTAATCCTGCAGCCGAACTCGATGATGGACAGCTGAATCTCTTTAGGCTTTGTTCTTTATTTACGACAGCCGGGCTGTACTACAGACCAGCGTGATTTCACAGGTGAATGCACACCAGTCCTAAAAAAAAAAAGCAATGGGGGGGGGGGGGGAGGAGGGGGGAGGAGGAGGAATGAAGAGATAAAGACAGTGTATCTGAAGTGTAGATGGATGATATCTCACTTAAACAGCCTGCAAACCCCCACAACACACTTCCTCTCTATTCAATAAACCCAGCTTATTCCTGCTTCTTGGTACAAACCATTAGCAGAGTGAATGTCGTTACATGGTTGGGGAGTCGAACGGCTGCTTCGCTTTTGTCTTTTTAAGTGCGTTTGTTAGTACGGAGAGCTAGACTCCTTCCTTGGAGCTGCAGAAGCCTTTCCCCAAGACTCCAGAGTGTTCAGTCCTGCTCGCAGTAATTTCATTCCCTCTCCCACCCATCCCCCAGTGATCTACATGCATAGTGCTTATCAACTGGATTACCGGCAGGTAAAGACACGTAACCCAATTTGTGGCTTCTCGTTTCGCGTGTGTGTAGTATTCAGTGTCAAGGCGCATTAGCCAATGCAGGGGATTGTTTCGGTGGATAGATGGTGCAGCAGCCTCCTTTCCAGCAAGCAAGCAGGGGACATCATACTGATGCTCATGTGTGTGAAATTAAAAACCTGGCCCCTGAATGCAAATAATATCTCAAACTTGCGATTCGCTTGCAACCACAAAGTAGTCACCTGAGCGAGCCAAAAACAAAAAAGCTATTAGGCCTTAATTTAATATTTTGTTCATGTCTGCCAATAAATAAAACATAATTCCTGGATAACACCATAGTGGAAGTGATTTTTAGTCCCCTCAAAGGCCCATCTACTGTGTTGTTTCTATTCCTCGCACGTCAACACAAAGTGGTTGGTGGCGGCTCCTACAGCAACGACCCATAACATACTTCTTTATTATTGATTGCTTCACTGTCCATCCAGCTACTGAGGTCAGCCTTCCCCAACCAGGTGCTGCGCTGCCCCCTGCAGTGATTACTGATAAAAGATGACATAAACAGAACAAGGAAATATGCACAATGTCCAGGTTTTTTTTTTCTGGATGCTGTGTACCTTAGCAGAGAGAGGCCCAGTGTAATAAAGAAACACAGGAGGGGAGTTTGGCCTTCATTCCTCAGCCTCATCATCGCTCACTCTCAAGCAACGGAGTGTGGACAGAGTGGATTCATTAGATATTCAATTCAATTTTATTTGCATAGCACTTTTAAGAATAGACAATGCTACAAAGCAGATTTAGATATATCATTGTATCCCTAATGAGCAAGGCAGAGGCAACAGTGGAAAGATCAAACTCCCTGAGATGACATAAGGTGGAAACCTTGAGACTCAAAAGAGGAACCCATCGTCCTCTGGGTGACACTGGATTATTAATCATTACTTTTCTACAAATATATACTGTAAGGTCAAATGGTCAAAGGATGTTCAGTGTGAGCATATTTTGAATAAAAGTTAAAAGTTAAAATGAATGAAAAGTGAAAATAAAAGCACTGGGATGAACACAGGACGGTCATTATGATTACAGCAGCAGTTCTTAGGTATAAATCTGCAGTATCCAGGTGAGTTTATGTGAAGCGGGGGTGAGACTTAAACAGGTTTTGGGGAGTGCAATCTTGTTCAATGACAAAAATTGCCCAGAGATCTGTGACTGCGGTTTTCTAAACAAGATCCAGCTTCTGTAGCAGATCCTCTGGTGAGCTTATCCAATCACATGAGTGCATGGCACTAGTCAAAAGTGTTACGGTAAAGCACCACTAAGAAACAAAATGCTTTGAATTGTTTTATTTACAGCAATAAACTAATCCTTAATGGTTAAGCATTAAAAGATAACTGCTGTTGTCTATAAGCAGTCATGTTAGTAGCTTAGCTGAACTGTTGTAAGCAAGAAAATTAATGTAACAGGACCTTTACAAATTTTAGTTCAATACCCCTGCTTTAGGGTATCCATTTGGGAACAGACGCTGCTGACTGGGCCCAGGCTGTTCTTCCTGAAATAATATAGGGGAGCTTTATAAAGAGAAGCTATTTTGCAGTTCTCGTAAAACAAATAGCACAATGTCATTGTGTATCAAAATGAAACACTAATAAAAGTACATTTGGTCTTTTCAGCTAAATGGGCTTTTTAAGTTCGGCCTGCGGTATAGTGCCTACAGTATATGACCACTTCATCTTTTGTACTCGTTATTGTGGGGGGCTGTATGCAATATAGCAAATATATCTTAAAAAAAAAAAAAAAAAAAAAAAAAGACAATGAAGATATCCTTATCCATTTCGACAACTTAAAAAAAAAAAACAGTGGAGGAGAAAGGTTGTACTGAAAAAGCTTGTGCATGCACACATGAGCATGTTTGAAATATTAGGTTGTTAGCAAGCGCCATTATGAAGTGAGAAAGTGAGGCAAATGAAGAGTGATTCTTCAGCGAGGAGGTGCCATGTCCTAGCCATCACAGTCCAATGGCACCTGAGGGGGAATCTCATGGCTGTCATCCCAGAAAGCCTCCTGCACTGATGCAGGCCTGCCATCTGCTCTCCATATGAGATAAAAATGAGAGATTGTCTCTGAAAAAGCATCTTTCGCTCTCCCTCACACACGCTTGCACCCCACCCCCCCCCCCCCACCCCACACCACCCCCCCACCCTCCTTGGGTTAGCACATGCATCTGATAAATTGCTAAGACAACAGTTTGGATTTAAAAAATAGACTAGCACACAGAGTTAGGCCAACAACATGGCCACAAATCATTTGATTCTTTTTTGCGCAGTTCTGTCTCAGGATGTGAGGTGTGCAAAAATGGAAGACTAATACAGTACCTTTCCAGATACATCCTGAACTGATCTATCCATGCCTTTAGTTTTAGAGTTCTGCACAAATTATTCTCAGCCCCAAATGAGTCGACACGAGACAGCATTATTTTATAACACAGGGAGAGAAGCAGAAGAAGGGGGAAAAAAATGTTTAAAAAAAGGAGAAGCGTGAGGGAGAGGAAAAAAAGGAAGATGGGCAAAAGGGGAAAAAAAGGTCCTTCAGGGAACATGGTGTAAATGAACTTCCAGGAATGACACTGGCGAGCAATGAGGCGTGGATAGAAAATATACGCTGCACATCATCGGATAGAGATGCCGGTGGAAATGGCTTCATTGAAGTGTCAGCCCTCATCCATCAATCAATCATCCGCGAGAAACAATAACGGCCGCAGCGGCGGGGCGGCTTTTATGGGGCTTACTCATGGGTATCGGCAACAGCACTTAAGTGTGCCTCTGACACAGGCAGAGAGAGCAGGCCTGAGGTGTGTGCAGGTAGGGAGGGGGCACACTTAGCAGACATGTGCTAAGACTCCTGTTAAAAAAAAAAAAAAAAAAGAAAAGAAGAAAAGCGAAGCAAAAAAAAGTCCCTATGGCTGAAAAGAGAAGTCCCATGCCTGACTCAGAGCAAGAGAAGATTAAAAACAAAGTGTGCATGGTTCATTAGAGTTCATTATTTATGGCAAATGATAAGTTGAAAGAAGATGAGTTACTGGTAGCTGGAGTGGAAGCTGTCGAGCACTTTTAGATTAGGGATTTAACCTAATATTATTCAGAATAATCTTTTTTTTTTTTTTTTTTTTTTTTTGAAAGCTCACCAGAAAGGTTCATAGGCCTAGAGGTGTGTGTCTGGACTGGTATCCTGCAGGATGCAACAAAAACGTTGCATGAGCAGGAGATTTTTCCTTTCATGCAGATGTGAGCGAGAGGTCAGATATAAGGCTTGTGGGAAAAACAAAAACCAGGGTCAGGGTCACAGTGGTTTAAACTAGGCCGCTAGGTTGTTTCTATTTTGGCAAACTTAATTTGTTAGAAAATACTGGAAGCAGGTATAAGCAAAAATAATAACTGCGCGAGCCACACACATCTGTAGTTGAGAGCAGTTGTGAATTGGAGTGATGAATTCGCACACCATGCTGACACTGCTGGCATTTCTACCTCAGGTATCTCCCAGTGTCTTCCGGTAGGGTATTTACTTCAGGATGTTTAGAGCACTATAAACAGATACTGATACAGATAGAGAAAGTGGCTTTGCGTTACACCCGTTGTGTAAATCAACTTCAAGCCCTGATTTTAAAATCATAATCATATGTTTTTCCTTAAGAGGTAGCAAGAACAAAGCTAAGTAGCATCTGACTAAGCCTTCAGAACTGTGCTTTATCTATACCTGTGTTATCACAGAACTGGCCTAAGTGCCTCGGGGAATACACTATTGTTCAAAAAGAATAACATTTCAGATCTATTCCCCTGCTGATCCACCTTTACAACGGAGATGAAGATACTCACTTAAATTATCATTCCATTAACGGCGACTACAAACCGTTGAGTTAAAGAACGAGTGAAACACTGCAACAGTCACTTTTACTGTACGTGTGCCTTTTGATTTCCCCAAACTGAGTCTCTTGATGGCTTCTCGGCAACATGAAACATGACACATCATCCATTATTCGGAACGCATGCCTTGCTATCATAAGCCCGCTCCATATGGCCCTGGTTGTCTCCAGACACCCAAATCCCTTTCCTGAGGCCAGGGGCTGTTTTTTAGCAGGAGCCATTACATTGCTCGTCTTTCTCAGAGGGATCCGCTGACAATGATGAGCACTTGCGGCGAATGCCATCTTCCTGCCCAAAAACCTGACAGCAGATTCTGATGATCAGACCATGGCATGCTCTGCTGGCCCAATTGCTAATTCACGCAAGTTCACAATCTGGAGGCAACCAATCTGGACCGAAACAGAGAACAATGTATAGCAGCTAGCCATTTAAACAATAAATTCAGCAAAGTTACTTAACAGCCTTAACAAGCTCACATGATATGAAAGGCTAAGAACATATCTCAAATGCTTGTGATTGATAGACGTCTGATTCCAAAAAAACATGTCATACTGAACAAAAAGGGTCACTAGAAAAAGGGAAAGTCAAAACTTGCTAGCTAATCGAATATAAACATCTCCTTAAAGATAGCTTTACCATCTCAATGATTATAGATTATACTTTTTTGTAAAATAACAACACATTTTTTAATCTGTTTATTATTAGTCTTAGGTTATGTAGAGCATCTGCCATACATACAAATCCCTGTGGATGAGCTGTTACTATAGAAACAGTAACCTATTAGAACCAGAACATTAATATAAACCTGTTATTTGAATTACAGCCAGAACTATTGTCGGAGCTGCTATTATAGAAAATGAATCTGACCAATCAGATTTGAGTATTCAACAGCACTGTGGTATATACACAGGAAACTTTGAGTTACTTAATTACAAATCATTTGGATGTTAGATTTGTAAACCAGTTCACAGCTTGTAGTCATTTCTCAAGCATTCTCAGTTCCAGCAGTGCATTATGGGTAATACACACAGTATATTACTGATTACTGACTCCACATCATAGGAATACTTGACAGTAATGATTATTGAATTGTCTTGTTAGACAGGATTTTATGTGTTAAATTCCCTAAAATGGCTGGTGTTCTAGTAGACACACTTACTAGCTATGGATTCTAGCATTTGGGACAGAGCCCGATCCAAATTATTGGAAGGAGATTTGATATGCTCTGAAGATTTTCTACTGAATTTTTATAAGTGCCTCATATGAATAAAATAGGTTTAATTTGTCAAGGGCTATACAAACTCTTTGAAAGGTCAGTTAATAGAATATTTGAGACGATGATATTGTTACATGACATCTAAACATTTTCATAAGCGGCCTGTCAAGTCAGGTTTTGGCCCGCCATTCCAAACAACCAGATGTAGTGGTCTCTGAGGTTCTTCAGTGTGCACTGAGAGTCTGAGCAGCTAGAGTTTTACTGTGTATATATATATATACATGGACACATATGTTTGCGATGAAGGGAGGCGTCCCTAGAGAAATCCTCGCTGCACTTCTACACGTGTAGACCGTCTCGAATATTTCACTCTGCTGTACGTGAATATAGTTTTTCGTACAGCTGAGCAATTACTAAGGTAGGCATGAAAAATTATTGGGAAGTGATTTGTGCACTAAACTAGCTGCAGATTGGGCAAAATGGTGGAGATGAGTCAGTTTGGAGCAGAGCCATTAAAACACAATGGGTGCTTTGTAAATGAACAGTGGAACAAATTGAGAATCTGTCCTCAGTGGAGATCAGCCTAAAGTAAAGCACTCGAACCAAATAAGGTAGGTAAAGAAATGGGTTTTGAATTCTGTTACAGATCATACTAAACACTAAAACTGGTATCATTGTAATAAAATGAAACTGATTCCATAGTAGTATAAAAAATAATGATACTTAAACCACAGCGCTGTTGAATTCTCAAATCTGACTGGCCAACAGTGTCGGCTGTAATACAAACCGCATGTTTATATTAGAGCACTTGTTCTAATACTGTATGCATCCCTTCTATAGTAATAGCTGATTCACTCGGCATTGTATTGTGGACACTCCACATGATCTATGCCTAATAATAAAAAAACAATAAATAATAAGATAAATAATAAAATAAAAACTTTGTCAAATAAACAAATTGTTTATTTAACATTTATGGAAAGACTCTTCAGTTTCAGCAGTTTGTCACAGTCGGAGTTAGAAAACTGAAGCATTACATTTTCTGCTACAGGAAAGTTGTCAGCACAGAGGATATCGCGTTTGTGGGTTCTTGTTAACGTGCTGCATTTCTTAAAATCTAATTAACTTCAAGAGAATGTAAAGGAACAATAACAGGAACGAACTTGTTTCACAGATGTTCCACAACATTAACCTAACTGTAAACAGATATGTAATATGACACATTGTTCTTTATTTAAATAAAACATTTTCATGTTTGGCAAATTGCTGTTTGCTGTGGTGTAAGATGAATAAAACTGAAAAAAATGATGAAGAAAAAATTTCGGGACATGCTGTCCATGGGAAATAATCAAAAATAATCAGCTTTGCGTCAAGATGCATGATACTACCTCATCTTTGATTATTTTCCTATCACGGCATGCCCTGTGGTGTTTTATTTTTTTTATTCTTTACATAATACAAAGCGTATTTACACAAAAAAATAAAAATGCAAATAATTTCATTTTTAGTCTCCACAAACGAGTTGCTACATGAAGAGATCTCCTGCCTGTGTTTTGCCTGTACTCTTAAAAAGAGCGTGCCTTGTGACTAAAATATGGATTGTGGATGGACGGTAACAAATAAATAACCATTTATGGTGTGCGCATGACGGATTACGATGCCTAATAGAGGCAAAATAATCTCAGTAAAAAAAGCCCTACATCTTCTGCGGGACCTTTACTGTTCTTTTTTTTTTTGTTTTTTGTTTTTTTTTGTCTGCAGGGAAAACACTTTGCCCCATTTTTCCCCCCTAACAACTCCTCTACCTTTCATGCCACAAATGGTAAAGCCTGCCTCCCAAATACTACAGGAGGCAATGGGATAACGACATGTGCCGCAGCCCCTGGTTGCACATAACTCTAATTAAGATCTAACAGTGTTACTATTCATTCTGTACATTACCTGCTGTGTGCCGGCCCCATTGTGCATGGCCCAGCATGCGTTGCAGAGGATGCCTGCGTCAGCAAAAAAAAAAAAAAAAAAAACGCCTCCTGGAGTGAATAAAGCAAGACTCCAAGGAAATTTATCTCTAGTCCTCGGGTGCAACCCCCGGCACAAAATGGCCTCCACTGGCTTCACAATAAACAAGGTGGAGAGGGACAAATATTTAATCGCTAATGGGGCTGAATTAATAGGACATAGATTAGGTATCAGATATGTATTATGATATAGTAAGACATTTCAAACTGTGTTTCATTCATCAGCTTTGGATATTCACTGGCAAATGCGTTGTAGTTTCATTTCAGTGAGATTGCTTCACCTTTTCAGGCCTTGTATTCCATTTTATATATACATTATGAGCCATATTATATTCCTATAGCACGGGCACAGGCACAGGCACAGCATATTAGACAGGACATTTAGATGACTACAACCGTCTAAAATAGAATAAGCACACAGATGTATGATGTGGGGGTCTGCAAAAAGTGCAGGCTTATTTAGCCCGCTAAAAGAATCCACTTACTCCACAACACAGGTGATGCAACTTCCAACACAAATACGGTAACATTTGGGGCTTCCAATTAGAGTGAATAATTCATATGGAGTTTATTATGTGCGCTCGAAATATTAAGAAATTAAACACTGAGGTTGGTACCACATACTGGACACAGTAGACCCACTGTGCTGCATGGGGTGAAAGCAAATAAACACAGGAACAGGAGGGGAAGAAGAGTGTAAACCACTGCTCGTTAAAATCACATCTTTTTGACATAGAACCCTTGAGCAAGACTTGAGAGGCGGAAAACTACGAGAATCATCATGGATTTGTGGGGGGGGGGGGGGGGGGTGCAAAACAGGAAGCGTGTCAGAGGCAGAGGCAGAAGTCGAGCTTCCTTTTCTTCTCTCTCACTCACACACACACACACACACATTTGTCTTACTATCCTTGTGAGGAGTTTGCATTGGCATATTTATTAATGCAGCTACTGAATGCTATGTCTAACCCTAACCTTAACCACAGTGACTTTAAGGCTCTTTTAGTTTAGTTTAGGTTGGTTTTGTTTTGACAAGTCTGCAGTGTTAACACTTTCTATGGAACGTCACATGTGTCCTATCAACACGTGTCCTATCATGTTATAATGGATTCATCATGCATCTTGCTAATGCATTACACTTTACAGCTATCTTTATTGTACTATGAACTATTTCTTGATAAGTAGGGTTCGTACCGTATCATATTACCAATACCAAAGGAACCCAGCTCACCTATTTGTAGTACATAATGAGACCTGGCTTGATTTTTGTTCTCTAATAAATGAAAAATACCAGAGACATTATCAGGAAAGCATCCTATAGAACGTTTACAAATTCTGAAAGAACCTTTGTCTATGACTACATACAACAGGACTGAATGTCTTTGGTTTTGGAAAAAATAATGTGTTATATAAACCATTCTGTTTAAAAAAAAAAAAAATGAATACATTATAAGAATAGCTATAAACTGTAATTATAATTATAACAATGCGTATAATACCTTATAAATGCATTATAACATGTTATGAATGCATTTCTAGGTCATTATACATGTGTATGGCCTTCACAGAAAGTGTTACTACTTTATCTAGTGAGGACCAGCCACATGGTCAGAAATGTCAGATATTTCTATACTTGTGGGGACATTTGGTCCCTAGCAAGATTCAAGAACATGCGCACGCACACACATGCACACACACACACACACACACACACACACACACACACACATAAAAACACGTTGATCCTGGGTATGAAGGGCTGCCAGGGTGACGCTAAGTGAAACGCTCATTTTGTGTTTGTGATTATCTGGGCCCATGGGCGATATGCCCACTAATGTGAACTAATGCAATAGATTACACAGCCAAGGCCCTGGGGAGACGACAGCTAGCAGATGTGCTGTGGTTAAAAAAAACTGGAGGAGGAGAAAAGAAAAAGAAAAAAAGATAGAGTGGCTCTCGGGAGTGTTTAATGTGCCGAAGACTGTCCCTTGTAATTTGCTGTCGTCAGGATGCGCCAGTGTGAAATGCCCTGCCACAAGCATCACATCAGTGCGGTTCAAAGCGTGTCAGCCATTCTTCAAAACACCATTCATTAATGAAGCATTTCAAACACTGCAAACTTTTGCCCAAGTTACAGTTTTCTCTTGTGATTTATTATCAAAGAAATCCTACTCTAATCATATGGCTTGGCAATAGGAGCCTATTGTCTAAACATTTTGTCAAAGAAGTCAGTGCTTTCACTTGTTGGCAAAGCACGACACCTAGTGGACACTACGGCCCAGTGCACATTGGTAGCAATTGACAGATACACTTTTGTATGTTACACCACCAGAATTATACATGCATTTCAATTTTGGTTTGTACATATACATGTACGCTTGGGACATATACCACAAAACTGGATGTCTGGATTAGCAGTACTTGGTTTCACTAAAAGTATTTAAACGTGTTTAAATACCATAAAATCACGGATTGTGTGATATCAATGCGATACCAAACTCATACAGGCCTAACTCTCAGATAGTGCACTAATTTTGGGTTTACAACATTAAAGAATGCAATATGTGGGTTTATGTGTGGTGGCCTGAGAAAACTATATACAGTATAGTTCTAAAAAAATGTACAGACTTTCCTGAACTTAAATACGGTTCACTTTTTTCTCAAGTTCTAGCATTTTAAAGTCTGATTCCCTGAAAATGTAAAAAGGTAAAACGTTGCATTTAAAGATTCCATTCCTGCATTCCCGCGCTCCGGGGGTTTCCTCCGAGTACTCCGGTTTCCTCCCCCAGTCCAAAGACCCGCGTAGGCTGATTGGCATTTCCAAGTTGTCCATAGTGTATGGATGGGTGTGTGAATGTGTATGATCCCCCACCTTGTGCCCCCGCAACCCTGTGTAGGATAAGCGGTACGGAAAAATGGATGAATGGACGGATGTAAGATTCAATTCCAACTGTGACACAGGAACATTACGGACATTCTGACAGCCAGTATCCGATTACGAAACAAAGCGATATAGCTTATGTCTGTTTCACTGTGGCATGCAGCTATCCAAAGTATGCCTTTTGCTGTCACACTTATAGCTAGCAAGCTTCTAGACATCTTATGGTAGACTGACTGTTTATACCACTGCTTTTATTAAACTGTAAAGTAGCTTTTAATGAATAGCCTGGGCAAGACTTAGAAGGAAATAATAATAAAAAAAAAAACACTTCCATGCCTACTTAGTGACATATATTTATGGTTTCTTAAAGTTCAAGTATGTCATAGGCAGAAAGGCTTCCTTTTTCAGGGGTTTTTTTTGGCGGGGCTGTTTTCCAGAATTCCACCGCTGTGTCATTCGAATGACTTTCCAGGACGCCACACGTATTAAAAAGAAAAAGGAGACTGCGACAAGGATTCACAAAAATGCAGCCTAAAATCATGCAGCTCTAAAATAAAAGATTAGTTTGGGTTTAAACCAAGAAGAAAACTGACATTCAGCACCTGTATGTAGAAGACATACAATCAAAACAGTCCCTGTAATGGAAAACACTGATATTTTCTATTTCGGTTAGTGCAATGAGGAACGTAAATTACATTCCTTATATGATTTTCAGAGAACTCCGAAATCTAAAATCAGAAAATTGAATACGAATGGAATTCTTTAAAAAATCATCATCAGGATCTACTTTAGCTGTGGTCAGTTTAGTCCACCATGCACTGTGGGAATATACTCACAAAGCACCATGCACACGCTTCCACTCTCTCATTCACATCTAGGGGCAAATTAGCATTGCCAATCCTCCTACTGTCACTTTTTTGGGAAGTGAAAGGAAACCAGAGAACCTGTAGCAAACCCACATTAACCCGAGTGACATCACGGTCCGTTGTTCCGCCATGCTAGACACTACAAGAAAATGAAAGTTATAATTCACAGTACTAACCACCAAGTTTAATTTGTGCGACTTAGAAATAAAGGAGCAAATCAGACATGTCCGCAAGCACACGCCATTGCTTTATTCTGTAACTGAACAGTCAGAAATACACTCGTAAGTCTCAGCTGAGCATGGTTACAAAAGGTACAGAAAAATGGGAAAGACCAGAACGTACGTACTGAACGACAGAGCTGAAATCTTTGCTAGTAATTGTGTTTGTGTTTTCCTGTATAACTGTAGTCTGTAGAAATTCTGGGGAGTCGATTGCATTTACACTGCTCTGCTCAGTGCATGGTGTTCCCAGAACTGGGAGAGGGCAAAACCGCTCCAACTGATCGTACAAAAAAAAAAAAAAAAAAAAAAAAAAAAAAAAAAAAAATTAGTAGTGAAAAGTGCAGAAGAATAAAAATAACAAATGGAGGGCAGGAAAATCAAAACACACGTATTTACATATGGCGCATATCAGTGATGTATCCATCATAGCTAAGCAAAAACAATAATAAACACTGACAGGATCCAATACTGAGGGACACAGAAGTTAAACAAACACTCACGCTACACGTACAAATATTACTCAATTTGAGCCACGTTAGTGGCCAGCATGTTAAACGTCGACAGCAGGCTTTTCTCCCAGTTTAACAGATTACACATATGGTGAAAAAGCACAAAAGGCAAAAAGAAAAAGAAAAAAAAAAAAAAAAAAAAAAAAAAAAAAAAAAAGGTGGCAGCCTTTCCAGTGAACTGCCAAAACAAAAACATTTTTCAAGTTTATCTGATGCAGCTCACAAAAGTCCCCTAAATATCAGCAAATAAATTAACATTCTGGTGCTATGGAACAATGCAACTGTAGGGTAGGTGGGTAAGGTAGTTTCTGAAAAGCAGACCATAACACAAGTTGGTCAGTAAGTAAGCCACTAACGCAAGGCTCCGAGAATGCCATATTCGCATCCACTATCTTTTCCACACACAAATGACTACAAAACAGACAAAGCAAGACATTCGCTAGAAAAATAAATATATATCCTTGTCCAAAAAAAAAAAGGATATAAATCAATTAAAGTGTGTGAAAATGTAACATCAAACCAATGGAAGCCCTCGACAGAGAGTTCTATCATCCATCTGTTCCAGTTCTGTCGTCCATCAGACCTGAGGATGCCGTGGATGCGTGTCACAGTGAGAGGTTCCGAGCAAAGTCCCCATACAAAGAAAGTACACAGTACGTCACCGTTATTTTGTGTGTCTCAGTTTTGAGACGGGACCAAAAAAAAAAAAACAAAACAAAAAAAAACAGCAGCTTTCATTTGCACAAATGGGTGGGGGGGTGGGGGGGGACTGAAACGGTTTTAACTGCGAGATCAAAAACTGCCAGAAGCTGCACGGCATAAAGTCGACCCTTTTTCAGCACAGCCTAAATAGAAACGTCTTAACAGTTACAAAATATAGTTTATCTACCTGAACCGAATGTGGGTCAAGTTTATTTGGTCTATCCTACCTTTGTGTAACAGCATTTAAATCAAGTAGAAGAGGCACTTATTTGATGTAGTATTGTGGGCAAATCAAAGCTCTGCCCCAAAAGCATTTGTTTTTGTTTTTTTTTTTAAACATGTCAAAAATTTTTACAGTAAATAGGAGTGCATGACACGTTGTGTTTTGCGTTAAGTGCAATACCACATCTGTACGCTGTTGATATACTGGAACATTATGACATGTAAAATGCAACACTGTTCAAGGCCCAGTTCACGCTGCCTCTTAACCAAGGTCGAGATAACGAATGAAACCGCCACACAGCCTTAATAATCACATCTTGGTCGCACGTCTGTCTCTAGAAGTAGTGTCAGGAGTAAACTTTTCTTCCAGTCATAGTTCCTGTGGTTGGTTTTGTCCAAACAGGTCAGACCTAAGAAAAGAAAAAACAAAACAAACAAAAAAAAAAAAAAAATGAAAAAGCATTAGCATTCATCTAAAATAAACCTGGGCAAAATGAAACAGATTAGTGTATCTGCTAGTGAAACAGGCACGTAACGCAATTACACCACGGGTCTGTTTAGTGCTCCGAATATTCATATCTGTATTAGGATTTAAACACGAAGTGTGTGTGGCCTAAACAGACAGCTTTTATAAAAGAACATTATTCCCCTGGAAATAATGAGAAGCACTGGAAAATACCCCAGAGGTAGAACTGCCAGCACTTAGCCTCAGTGATATCACTTGAAAGATGGGTGACTGTTTTTTTTTTTTTTTTTTTAAATCTCACTTGCACAGTTAATATTTTTGTTTGTATCTGCATGCGATATTTTCTAACAAATTTAGCTTGTTCTCTCCCAAAAGAGGAACAAAGTAGTACCCTAATTTAAACTACCCTAACCAGGCAGTTACTAAGGATGAATAAATGAATGCTAAATAAATAAATAAATAAATAAATAAATAAATGACTGAATGCAGCGCCTCATGAATGTGGTCTTTCTCGGTCCTGCCAGCTTCATATCTGACTGCTTGACCACTTGAAAGTAAAAATCTGTGACACCTCTCCACCAGACGCCCTGTGTGGGCAAGCGTTCCTCTTATTCGACTTTGTTTAGGACACACTATCTGTTCGCTCCGAATAATGTACTAATGTGAAAGATTTACCATGTTCTAAGAGGTGGCGTCAGGAGGGCTGGGGTGGCTTCTCCGCTGAATGATGTTACCGGGGTAATGTGAAAAGGGCAGAGCCCTGCTCCCTTAAGATACGGACACATAAAGGACAGTCATTAATGATACACAACCACCAATTTAATAACACCATCAAGTTAACCAGCAGAAAGGTCATGGCTCATATTACATTAAAAAAAAAAAAAATAATAATAATAAAATAATAATAATAATAACAACAACAACAACAACAATGTGCAATTTGCCTTCTGTTGATTTCTAACAAAGAAATTGATACTAATTAATAGTGTAGGCTATACGGCTAAATGTCCCCTGATCAATACGGATGCCTTTGTCCTGCTCTTAAGGCTTTTCTCGGTTTAAAAGATGCAAAGAATCAACATCATATCATATACCGTTCCTTATAGGAAACGAGTTGCATCACATTGTCATACGAGAGAACCGTGAAGTATGAAATAACAACTATGCAGTTTTCCTACAACTGAGGCCTACGCTATGTCAGACACAATCATGTGCAATCACAATATTTACCTCACACTTAATTTATAATCTGCTGAATATCAGTGCAGAGTTTGCTTAGGACATACTGCATAAGCGAAAACACGGTCTTCTCTGTTTGAAAGATATATGTAACACAAAAGCACATCATTTCGCCCATCAATAATATGTCAAGCCTGAAATCTGAAAAGACTAACCTAGGCTTGTTTTACAATACAGGCTTCGCCAGAAATAAAGATGAAAACGTATTACACAATTCTTCACAAGTGAGTACTAGTCCAAATCACTGCACAGTGTCATGGTTGCTTCACGTACAGTATTTGCTTACCAGCAGCGGGTGAATTTCCAGTCACAGCATGGCTGGAGCCTGGAATAGCGGGTTGGTACAGGGATGCCAGCTCACTGGGCGTGTATGTGCGTAGCAGGTTGATTACATTCCAGTCAGAGTCCATGCTACTTCCTGATCCTGAGGGTGACACACGAACAGAGGACAAGGGCAGGAGGTTTTTCACGTTCCTGTCCGAGGGCAGCTCCGCGATTCTCCCTGCACCCTGCAGGGGCTCAGAAGGTTTCAACCTTTTGCTGGAGGGTTCACCCAAGTCCGTTTGTGCCAGGTTCCTGAATCGATCGGACAGACACAGCCTGTTTGCTTCCGAGGGCCAGACGGCACCATTTTTAACTGGAGTGGGCTTCTGAGAGACGGCAGGAGAGTTAAATTTCCTGTTAGCTTCAGCCGCTGACTCTGGAAACCTGGTTTGGACGCCTATGACAGACTCGGCAGCCCTGAACCTCTGGGTTGCTTTCTGCTGCTCTCTCCAGGTCTCTTTTGCAGGGGACATCTTTGAAATCTCTGGTTTCTTCGTACCAATCCCTGGAAGAGTCCTGTCATAATGAAGGTCGCAGTTCAATGAGTACAAGGTTGAGTTGAAGTTTTACGTAGACATATTTTATAAGAAAAACATAATTATTTTGTGTAATAACAATAAACAAGAGTTTTGACATGTATAGCTGCACTTAAAAAAAAAGAAAGAAAAAAAAAAAAAAAAAAAAAAAGAAGAGAAACCCCTTATGATGGAAATCTAAGGCCTGGTTTACACCTGACATGCTGCGTGTGTGTACCAGCAACGCGAGAGCATCGTTCACCTATTCGACTGCGTACTTTATGTACATATTGGTGATTAAAACCATCATCCACTAGATGGCACATCGGAGCCAAAACATCTCTGTCCATGAGGTTTCCAGGTCAAACTGTAAAATGTTTAGTGATTTCATGCATAGCAGTATTAAACACAATGATGAAGTTAGTACTCGGTAACGGTCTGGAACAGTACATATGCATGCGATTTGATACACAACGCTAGTTTGTTTAGTGAGTTGCGGAGACAGTGTCACAGTGTGATGCAAGAAATGACCACAAGGTATGTCCTGTTGCTATCTTGCATTTGCAAGTATAATTCAGGTCTAAAGGCAGTAAATAAACATTTTTTTTTTTTATTTTAGTTCATTTTATTGTATTATTGTATTGTATCTGTTCATTATTTATAGTCAAACTCCCTGAGATTGCCTCTCTCTGATGAAAATGCTTTTCATGGAGCGTCACACGTCACACGTTTTCTGTACTGCATTTGAGATTTTCGCTGGAGATTTTTCAGACCTGGTACAGATTCTACTCCATACTGAACAACTTGTTTTATTAGACCTACAACTCAACATTTGCCAGCTTCAATTCGTTATACTGGAATCTTTTTTTTAATTATGCTTTCTACATAGGATACAAGGCAATGGTGTTACACACCCCGTGTGCAAGCCTATAAGAAATCACATGAGAAGGTGATTCATCAGATTCAATACCTGTACGTGTCCTGAGGAGGTCTGGAAGATTTTCCAGGTTGGGGTGTTGGGGATTTGGTCCGGCGAGGATGTTTTCGGTTGATGTGAACCAAAGGGGCCACGTCTTTTCCTTCGAGCGCTGGGGGACACCCAGTGTAGCGCTTGAGCTTTAGTGGGGGTCGGTAGGAATTCTTTTTTGCATCAGACTTCTCCTTATGAAGAAGTTTCCTGTGCATGAGCAGGACTTCGGGATAGAGGGTTTCATAAGGACAGGAAGTGCAGGTGTTGGTTAGTAACATATTCCTAGGTACGGAGGTAGCAGATAAAGACAGAGAGGCTTTGAGGGAGAGGTTTAACGGTGCCTCAGAGGCTTCTTTCCCCTCTGCCTTCAGGTTGACTGGGAAAGAGCCATTCACGTGCGGCTCGTTAGGAGGAGTGTAAGGAGTCGTTGCGGCCATGTTGCCGCACTCCTCTTTGACACGGGTGACAGGGCTGGTGATGGCAATGCCTGCCTGGCTGGGGACTGCTTCATGTTTGACGCTTGCACACACAGCGCTAGGGGCGGGCCATTGCTTAGGTGGTTTTGAGGCTGGCTTGTCATCCATGTTGTTAGGAGACTCTTGACCTTTGGCACTGTTAGCAGCAGGTGCCGTCACTGGAATGTTGGGGATCTCGGTATAAGGCTTGTCTTTGTGACGTCGGTCCAGGTGATACCTCAGAGAGGTCTTCTGAGCTGCAGCATAGTCACAGTATTCACATTTGTAAGGTTTTTCACCTGGATAAAGAGAGGCAGTGAGATGATCCGTTAGCACTTCCAACAAACAGTACCAAGCTGTAGGAGTTGATCGACATCAAAACAATAAAAATATCATTACTGTTGTGTGAAAATGACCGATTTCAATCTGAAGTACGTAACACATGGATGTAAAAAAATAGCACATACACATAAAGTGCTTATCTAATATATTTGGTCTATACCTGAAGCTTTAAAATTAGTGTTTGGTTATTGCTAAATTAAAACTACAGTCAGTGAACATGTTTGCAGTGCAGAATGTTCTGATGGTGCAATGCGGTAACAATCTGATGATACAGAAGCATATCAGTGATGGCTTAAGCATCGACACTCAACAGGCTCAGGTTCACCATGCAGCTCAGTCAGAACGGCGTTAAGTGTGGGTTTTGTAAAGAGCTATTGTAGACCAATATTTAATATTTGCAAATGCATCTTACGTAAAGCGACTAGCTTATTAGTAAAACCGTTGTTTGTTGAAATCCTAACAACCTGCGACACACCCAGGTCCAAAGATATGTTTTGTCAACAGTGTAATAAGATACAATAAGACTTCCCATTCAAAATGGTAAGCAGTGTGATTACTGAAATTGTTTCCAATAAATCTGTTTTGAATGTTTACTACAAATTTATGTAACACCCACGTATGCGTATGTTCCGTGTACCTGTATGCGTCCTGAGATGAATATTGAGGTAATAGTTGGAGCGGAAGGTCTTGCCACAGTAACAACACTTCCTCGGAGCAAGAATTTTCAGTTTCATTTTGTGTGAGCCTTCTTCAATTTTATCTGCAAACAACCGCAACAAAAACATTAAATTCAGACATATTTCTTCCAACTGAAGCATCAAAAAAAAAAAAAAAATTGTTATTCCAAATGGAATGGCAATACTGAATGAAAAACAGTATCTTTTACCAAGTGAACAATTTTTAAACAACCGGAAGAGGGCGCTGTTGAGGACTAATATTTACCCCAGTCATGTCATGGCTGGGCAGGTATGCAAGAGCTGTTACTTCAAACAAAAAGTTAATGTGCAAGCCTCACCACACTTTCGAAACACTGCAGTCATGAACTTCATCCGTAATATAACTGTAAATGCATTTATAATAAGTCTTTACAGGTCAAACGAAATCACCACTGTAGTGTATGCAGGCCTTCAACTTAACGTCATTTTATACTAAATTTGTATTTATTTAAACGGATTCCTCAGTACAGATGACACAACGTGGAGACTATTTCAAGTATTCAGAAGCCATGCATTATAATCACAAATAGTCACCGGTATCACCTATATTATCTTCACACAAGTTCTTTTATTCAGAAGTCATTCCTTACCGAACTCAGTTTTAAATAGAACAAGCTATACTGGGCGTACTTATTATGTCTATTCTTTATCTATGTTAGACTCACATACACTGAATCACACACAATAAAAAAAAAAAAAAAAAAACTGGAGACAAAGTCACACCCAAGCTGCTGTGAGTGGGCTGCATTCATAAACTAAATGTCGTGTGGAAAATCGGGATTTTTGCCAGCTGTAGAACAGTGATGCCAAGTCTTGTTCTGTTACTAATTGTATTTTGCTGCATTAAAAACGTTCAACCTGATAGATCAGCCAAGAATGTATAAATGTGTCTGGAAAAACGCCTATAATGTGTGGCTTGAAAAAGCATTTCAGAAATATTACCTGACTGAAAAGCTTCAACAGGCACACCTTCTTCATACCCGTCCTCAGAGCCATCTTCCGCTCGATCCAGTGACGGACTACCAGCAGAGCTGACGCTCGGAGTCCTCCCATCTACGGGTGTGGTGGGGCTCTCGGCTCCTCCTCTCTCTCTTTTGTGAACTCTGGAGTGCAGGACCAGCTGATGGTAGGTTCTGAATGTTTTGCCGCACTCCTCGCAGTCTGTGGGCTTGTCCTTGCGCAGACTCAGACTCTTCTGCTCTGCCAAATCACCACCACTGAGTTTGGCCTTCAGCTCACTCCTCAGGCCCCGTCTCACCAGTTTATCACCACCGCTAGAGTCCCAGATAGAGCCGAGCTCCTCTTTGTCTGAGCCAGACTCCTCGTTGTCAGAATTGGAGTCGGCGTTGAGCTCTTTGCTCAGGTTCGGCCCTGCGGCAATCTTGCCTTTGGTAGCCAACTGCCAGGCCTGGTAGGTGTTGAACGGGTCCAGCTGCGAGATCCAGCGGCCGGGTTGGCATTTTTGCTCAGCATTCTCAGATGTTCTCTGTAAACTGACACGCTGAAGAAAGCATTCCTGAGAGACGGGCACCTCCGGATTCAGCTGGCTTTTATCATACACGTTCTCCTCAGCTTCCGGCTCTCGATTGTGCACTTTGCTGTGCTCTGCTAGCACCTCCTTGTTGAGGAAGAAAAACCCGCAGACCATGCACATTTTGTAAGATGTCATCACAGGTGATGCTGGTCGTTCTTGGACGACGCCGTTGACAGTGATGGGCACCTCAGCGTCCTGGCCCTTGCTGGATTTGGATTTGCCGTGGGTCCTCATGTGATTCTTGAGGAACCAGGGCTCCTTGAAGCGCCTGCCACACAGGCTACAGGAGTAAATGAAGGAGTCCTTATGCTTACGCATGTGAGCCTCGAGCACAGCAATATTTTCCGTTGCTTGGCCACACACATCGCAGCTCAGCTCCTCGTTCAGCTCGTTTTGGCATGATTTGGAGTGAGTTCTCTCGCTGGGGGTTAAGAACTCGGCTTCGACACGCAGCACAGCAGGAGCGTGGAACGTGGTGGGGTGCTGGGAGAGAAGGTGCGGCCCGAGCTCATCCTCATGCTCAAATGTCTCCTCGCAGAACATGCATGCCAGAGGTGAGCCGCCTGGCACTGCCAACTGCATTTCAACCTTCTCTGCCAGGCTCACGTGGGCTGTTATACTGGAGCTGGAGCCAGAGCTGGGCATAGTGGCACTGCTGTGGTTGAGGACGTCATGGCCTAGCCCATCAGGACTCTCCACATGTGGAATCAATGGGTGTGTGGGCATGGCAATGACGATCCTTACTCAACACCTTCAGAAAATACGTATCGAGACTGCAGGCTCTGTGAGGCGCGCTCATGTAATACAATTCTTGGAAGACACAAATGTGGAATTCCCTTTCCAAAGAACAGACTGACTGTCAGATTTCACACAGACCTCCAAAAAAGTAGATCCTCAGAGAGTTTCATTATGAACCACACAAAATAGTTAGGGCTTGTCACCAGAAGGCGTTTACATGTGAAATCTCTTCAGATATCTTGTGATTCACACAAAGGAATTATGTCCTGGCAGGCAGAACCTGAAATGAAAGCAAGAGTAAAGAGAATGTCAGGTGTGGCCTCTTTTGGGGAACATGATCTTCAACTTTAACAATGAATTATCAACAAAAATATTCCCAATAAGTACTCAATAAATGACATGCAATGACATTAACACAATCCATCAGAAACTTCCCAAAATGTTTTAAACTTTCTATATGAAAAGGGTTTTTTTGTTGTTGTTTGCATGTTATGGTAGGGTGTGTCAATTTTGGGGTGAAAATCAATTTTTTACTATTACCTCTGATGAGGGGTAGAAAAAACATGTTTGGAATACATATACCATGATCTGATTTTGAAACTGGACTGCCTTTAGCTTGGTAAATTTTGGTTTTAAAATTTTAAAATTTTGTGCACTATATGATGGGTGAAAAAAGTTTTTTTTTTTTAAAAATACAAGTTTTCAATAATTTAACATTTATTCCCCAAAACATGCAAACAATGTTAGAACAATACCATTAGGAGGTGTCAGTTTAGAAACTACTAGATTAGTGAGCTTAAACCATAAGTTTCATCAAGTCTTGCTTGACATCAATAAATTAATGAATAAAAATATCCAATATAATAAAATCTTCTTCAAAATTCACTTATAAGGCAAACGATAGTGTTTAAGTTTTAATTTCATTAAAGATATTCTTTTGAAAACAAATGTATGCGTCATTGTATAAAATACTGGGCTAAATTTCGAAAATATCTATTATTTTCAAGTAATGGTTAACCAAGCAAATTCCAACAATTCCAAGCAAATATTAAAACTTAGTGATTTTGAGTTTCTCATGTCAGAATACATGTTTTTAGCATCCCTCATATTGTAAATGTGCACTTTGACAAAATTGGCACACCCTAATATTATGGTAAATAATGCTGATTTGAATCAGAGAGTCAAGTGCAGCTTTACTCATTACAAACTCATACACATGGAGCAGGAAAAATGCTTCCAGCCTTCATAATCTCTACCAACAATCCTGCAGATGTTTAGCCTATTTAAAACTGTGTCCCTGTTTACCTAAACCAAATAAAGTGAAAATAATATACAGCACACAACATTTCAGGCATCTACTTTCACATCTGCAAATAACAGGATCCAAAATCAGAAGAGGACAAGACCGTTTTCTCTCTGAAAAGGAAAACATGTTGACTATGGTAGCGACACAAACTGCACCACAAATCTACCTTAACCATAGAATTTCTCACAAATGTCCCAAAAGTAGATCTCAGTAGATCTCTTCTGCACTAAAATGTAACAAAGGAAAAATCCACCCTGAATGACTTAAATAACAATCATAACACAACAGTTAGTTCCGGTCTAAGTGGCATTCCAAGAGGGCTGATATTTTGTTTTCAGCACTGGGACTTTTCAACTCAATTCAATTTTATTTGTATAACAATGGCCATTGGCACGAAGCAGCTTTACAGAAATAAATACATTCAAATGAAATTAAATCAAAATAAATTGTAAATATGTGAATTTATCCCTAATGAGCGAGCCAGAGGTGACGGTGGCGAGGAAAAACTCCCTGAGACGATATGAGGAAGAAACCTTGAGAGGAACCAGACGCAAAAGGGAACGCATCCTCATCTGGGTGATAACGGATAGTGCAATTATAAATAATTCCCTTCTATAACTGTGTACTACATGGACAAATAGTGCAATTGTGCAACCAGTAAATTCAGCACAGTTTTCACAGGAAGTCTGGTTTGTTGAGCCTATTCATTGTCCACTGATGATATCGTACTGTTCATTGGTTGTATCACTCTGCTTGTCTGTGTTTACTACGTAAAAAACTAATTCTTGCAGTAGTTCATTACACTGAAACTGTTACTACACTTACTACGGGCTGTCAATCAGTCTTTGAGTTGCATGGCAAGATACAATGCTCGAGCCAAACAAAAAAATCTGTGGCCATATTGGGATAAATATCAGATTTTCCGATGAAATTCGGAGTTGACTTTTTTTTTTCGACAAGTTGGTCTATTATCACTCTGATTTATGGTTTACTACAGTAATGCCATTTGACAACTCTCTAATCGTGGTGCAGAGGGATTAAGCCATCACTTCATCTCATCTTTAGTCGATCCAGCTCAATCTGTACACTCAAACAGATCAAATTCACCACTTGCCATGTCGGAGATCTCCAACTACATCTCCACAGCTTCTGCATTGGATTCCTCATTACTATGACATAGCTAGAAAAATGTGACCGAGTAAAGCGGCTCATTGTAACTGTGCCAGCAATGTCTTTCTGTGATATCAATACAGCAGGCATCAACTTCTCGCAGGAATAAATTTGCAACAGAATTGCTCAACTCATCCCAAATAGTTCAGATTTAGAGTGGATTTTTCCTTTAAGATTTCATTTTCTCAAACAAAGAAAGTACAGAACAATTCTCTTTTTAACTTTTTAGATCTTGTAAACAAATGTTGTTGTTGTTTTTTTTTTTAAATCTTCAAGTCAGCACTAAAACTCAGCATTACACAAAAAACTTCTCTCTCTCTCTCAAGATAGATAGATAGATAAAATACTAAAATCATACAAGGGTATATTCTGTTATATATATTATAATACATATATACATATATACACACACCCTTGTATGATTTTAGTATTTTGAGCAAGACTAAAGTTTTTGTAAAACTACATAACTATGGTGTGGTTTGCGGAAAAACTTCACTGTTTAGTTCTCTCTTAAATTCATTCAGGAGGGATTTTTGTTTTCCTCTCTCTCCTTCACTTCTGCGCTCTTCACAGAATAAACCTGCTTCACAAACAGGCTTGTGATAACATTCCTAGCTATAGCCTGGACAGTATGCATTCACTAACAACCAAAGCTAGTACTATAGGGCTGAATTCACTATTCATTCATTTCATCCTGCTATAGCACACTGAAACCACCAGAAGAGAAAAGGCGACAAAGTGCATGAATCACTTGTTGAACTTCAACTACAGAAAAGGTGTCTGTCAAAAGCCCATGTGTTTTAGAAGCCTGTGGTGGAATAATTAGTATAATCACTGCTGATAATACGAAAAAACACACATCCGTTGCACACTGGTGTGACATACTATAAAAAATAAAATTAGAAATTAAAAAAAAAAAAAGCACACACACACATTAGCAAAGGAGCAGCTGTTGCTTGTCTTGCTCATTCTTTTGTGAGGGCTTTACCATGCGGCCACAGGAAAAAGAAAGAGAAAAAAAAGGCCATCGTGGGAGTAACAAAAGCACCTAAGTTCATCGATACTTACACACCGGCTTTCAGAAATGCTGAAAAGATTAAAAAGAGTCAGATTTTCAGTTGTTTCCAGCAGTAGCACTGTTTCTCTCTCGTGCCATTGTGTGCATTAGGAACGAGCTGTGCACAGAAGTGATAAAACTATACATGTAAAACCTGTAGAAGCTAGCCTGTTTGAAACTTTATTAGTTTACTGTGTAAAAAATATAACAAACACATTTCCAAAAGGCTAATAAGCCTTCGCAGAATTTTTTTTTTTTTTTTTTTTTACCTTTAAAAAAAAAAAAAAAGTCACATTCACGTTAAGCGAACTATTCGCAGTGGTCAATTCTTTTTCCGACATTAAAACTGTCGTAAAACTGGCGCAAATCAATACTCTTCATTAACTATTACAAAACCTTCGCCTGGTGTCTTCATCCTCAAACTGTACTCACGTATTCACACCCAGTTAAATATACATCAGCTATAAATATGTAGCGACTGACCGAATGGAGGGTTAACGTTTAGTGTTACTGTAGCTCGTGAAGAGAAAAACATACGCGAAATAAAAGAATAGAAAAAGAAGAAGGGGGGGAAAGGAAAGGAAAGCAGATCACCACCCAAACTCACATAATGTTAAAGGCTCGACTCAAGCCGTGGAAGCATTTGGGGCCATAATTTCCTGACACGTGATCATCTTAAACCTGATCAGCAACTTACTCTCCAAAGTGTGCTAACGCCTTTGAAGAATAACATATTGGTTCATGAGGACAAAAAAACAAGCTTTACAAATTTCATAGGGCTGTTTATAATCAATCACGTGACCTGTTTATCATCTCGCTAAATTACAGGTTACTGTAGCTAATTCAGTCTGTAGCTCAATAACAAGCTACTTCCCTGCTAATAAAGAAAGATACATCGATGAATTGGTCAGATATATTATTAGTATTATTATTACTATTATTATACTATAGTATAAATCAACTTTATAGTTCATAATCTCGTTATTCTAGCTTCATTTCCAAGAATTACAGCCCTGCTTTGCATGGTTACATAATTTGTGTTGCATAAAAGTCATCCTTTATTGAATAATTTGTGTTAGACATCAGTATAGTTGTATTCTTTTGTAGCTCGGATTGTTAAATTAGTCGCCAAGAGAGGATTTGTTGAGAAAGAAAGTAGGTGGAAACTAGCAGAAGAAAACTAGCAAACGAATTAGTCACAGGTTCGTTTCAATTCACCATTCCTTGTGGGTTTAGAGCAGCATCAACTGCCTACTATGCAGTTCCTGCCTTAACTTTCTAAATAAGATAAGTTTCCTATCGCTTACCACTTCCTAGCTTCTCCAACATTATCGACGAACTGAGCCGACTTGCTACGCGACTCACTTAAACACGTTAACCTTAGTATGATATTGATAACAAAAATGGCTAGCGTTAGCCAGAAGTCCAACTTAATAGCTACCGAAAAAAATAGGGAACTCACCAATACCTACCAATATGTCCACTCGTCAGGTATTCTCAAGCTATTATTTCAAGTTATTAGAATATGTACATAACGACACTTATACCGGACTTGTAGACAGATAACTTATCCGGAAAATAAGTTGTATTGTCAGTAGCTGCGTTAGCCAATTGTTCGCTGGCCAAAAAGCTCGCTTTCAATGTTTGCAAATCTCGCTCACTATGCAGCTGTTGCATTCAGAGGCGCGCTCCCGAGTCGCTCCATGGAACGTCACGGCGGCGGCGCGCTCACATAGAGGACACCTACAGTCACGTGTTCCACAAACTATTCTTCATCAGAGCTAGTTTAGCCGAGATGCTATACTATATCAACTCGATCGCCTTTATATCATCTTTTATTGTATGCATATTGCAGTTTAAATGTATTAGCGCCCAGTAGATCACGGATAGACACAAAGACACAAAGAATAAGAGGAAGCTGCTGTTGACAGTTTTCCTCTTGCACTATGCAGACAAAATGCACGCTTAACATTATGTTACAAGTATATATATATATATATATATATATATATATATATATATATAGATGGAGAGAGAGAGAGAGAGAGCGAGAGAGAGAAATAGAGAGACAAAATACTCTGTGTGTGGGGTGAGGGCTAGGTGTGAGAGAGATATGGGT
>CM075018.1:17804086-17825327 GCA_037576675.1 Pangasius sanitwongsei
ATAGATAGATAGATTTGCTCTCCCAGATGAATGATTAAGTAATTTATTACAATTTTCATAATATACTCTTTACAGACTTTTTTACATACATGTGTTTGGCAAGTACTTTACAAACAAGAATGGTGAAATAAGCAACTTGGTATGAGGCAATAATACTTTTAGGATAAAATAAGATATGAAATATCTGTTTTCAGTTTTTATGGTACAACTGGAAACTTTCCAAAAGCACAAAACCTATTATTTCCTATTATTACTCACTTTTCGGCTGCAGGGATTGTTCTGTATTATGTGGACATGGGACATGTTTCAAATAATATGTGGATCCCTTTCACCTTTGGAGAATTCTTGCTTCTTCCTGAGTTTCTGTCATACAAACAAGTCTAGAACGGTAATCAAAGGCACCACATGTGACATGCCGAGGCCTCCTGCTCATTTGCTATTGTTGTGGCACCACAAAAGCTCTGTGAGCAGCTAGTAATCTGGAATGGGGTTATTATCTCTGGGGGGGAGATGAAGCTGCCTGAAAAAGATATGTGTAGATATAAAAAAAATAAATGTAACAGTAAAAAGCATGTAACAGTAAAAAGTCAAAGGTGTACTATTAAGTATAAGTAATCAGCCAAAGCTTGTGTACATAAAGTATAAGTAATCAGCCAAAAGGTCTATGATGTACATTAGAGCATGTTATTTTTACAATCACCTGAAGTACAGCATACATTTGGAGTTATCTAGCATTTACTGAAGAGGTTATGATAAACAGTTGAGCAAGAATGGCGTGTTTGTTCAATTTGGTGATTAGCTTAGCTCAGATTTTCTCATGCTGCCAGTCATGGCATCTGATTCATATGTATTTACACACAAAATCATCCAGCCAAAGCCAAAATGTTCAAGGAGTGCTTGTGACATTTTACATGTTTTAATGCGACTGTAGCATGACAGCACAGCAGAATTGTCCTTTTCAGCGAGTGTGAAGTTGTCACAGTTGGGCCACAGGGGAGGGGGTGGATTCCCTCGGGGATTAAATCAGCCTGAATAGCTGCTCAAATCAGTAGGTAACAAAAGCATGAAATAGAACAGAATGTGTTCTTATTTCTTCTGATTGATTAGATTAAAAAATCTAAAAGAAAGATCAGAGAATATGTTTGTTAATACTTCAGATATAATAATAAAAAAAAAACCTGGTGATCTACTGTATGTAGAAATAGATATAAGATATAATTATGAAAGAATAAATTATTCTACTCTTCTCTTCTCTTCTCTTCTCTACATATGTATGAAGTATGTCTGTGCTGTATAAGGTTAGTCTTTACACTGTACACAAACTATACAATTTACTGAAAAGTATTGATTGATTAAACACAGTTGGCCTATGAATATGTAATATAAACATATAATTTTAACTCCCTAAATAAAAGCTTAACACTGACCTTTCTATTCTATTCTATTCTATTCTATTCTATTCTATTCTATTCTATTCTATGGGGGTTATATTAAATACTTTATGGAAAAACTTTAGAGTTAACAACTTAACACTTCAGACTTAACACTTTAACACTTAGCTCTGTGTTACTGAAACCTTTGTGTGTAGTGTGAGTGTGATTGTATATTCAACGACTAGCTCGTGTGTGTAATGGCTGCCTGAGAGATGTGTGTGTGTGTGTGTGTGTGGTGAAGTCTGGTTTTGTCTTGATGTGTCAGGAGCAGCTGACTTCATTGTTCTCCTTATGACTCTTGCCATAGGCTGCTTGGAATGGAATGTCTGCTAGATATAATAATAATAATAATAATAATAATAATAATAATAATTATTATTATTATTATTATTATTATTATTGTTATTATTATTATTATTATTATTATTAATTTCTTTTTTTTAGCTCCATAAGAAGAAGACAAATAAATAAATAAAACTATTTTCCTACAACACAGAACTTTAATAAACAAAGAGGGAGAAATTAAAATGATTAGTATGACTAAATCACATGGTTACTTAAAGCATAAACAGTTCTTAAGAACACAAGTAACAAAACATAGCAATTTGGGTCTCAAAACATATGCACACATATGCTGTGAAATTGCATGTATTGAGAACTATAATTACACTGCACTCAACTCCAGACAAATAAATGACTTATATTAGTTGTTTAAACTTTATTTAATATAGTTTTTTTTGTCTTTCACGTCAAGTTTAATTTTCACTTCTGTCTGTGTAGATTATATATATATGTATATATATATATATATATATATATATGTGTGTGTGTGTGTGTGTGTGTGTGTGCGTGTGTATATATATATATATATATAATCTATGCAAACAGAAGTGAAAATTAAACTTGATGTGAAAGATATATATATATATATATATATATATATATATATATATATATTTATAAAGGTCAGAGAAATTAGTAATAAGCACAGGCAGAATGAACCCTGAGAACAAATGCGACAGGTTAGGGGCCAAGCAAGTTCTTTGTTCTGCAAATCTATCACTGAAGTTGCAGCTCAAGCCCAAACAGACGGCTTTTGAAATGGAAACGTTGCTGTTGGATGCACTGTGACACGACAAGTGGGGGTAAATGTTATTGAGCTAAAAGGCCGGGCCATCTCACTATCCCGGCCATTGTGCATACTGGCTTAGGATGAGCACTTGGCTTGGCAACATGCGCTGACTTTTTGACGGATGTGTCATTTTGCATTGTGGAAAATCTCGCTGGTCCAGAAAGGGAAAAGAAATTCTCATTGTCAAACTATACTAAAATGGTTACATACAATGTAAACAGAAAATAAATATCTATGTGAATAACTGTGGTTGAATGAAGTTCAACTCAACAGGATGTGGTTTGAGAGTCTAAGGCTTTCAGACACCATGTTGTAGAACAAAGAGTATGAGGAATAAGTATTTGCAGAAGATTTCATATTATTACTTTTCAACTTATGACTAAATTTGAACTAACTGACTAAGACAAAGGGAAGATTGCATATATATATATATATATTCATATATATTCATTTTGTAGCTTGACATACTGTATATATGTATTCACAACTAATTGGTTGTTACCTTCCTGCCAGGAAAATGTAGCTATTCCTACAATTCATATTATCCTGCAATTCATGTGATTCATACCAACCATAATTCATTATTGAGTCCATACAATTTCATAAGATTGTGCTCTAGTCAACCACTCTTTTTGGAATTCCTACTAATTTGGAAATATAACAGGTCCCATTATTCATAAAGTGGTTTGGGACCACTAGGGTCTTGAAATCTGATGCCTACAGCCTCTCCCTTCCTCTCTCCCTCCTTCTCTCTCTCTATCAAACAGAGGGCTTTGAGGCAATTCTGGCTGTGACACACATTAACACTGACATGGGGGCCTCCAGGCCTACTGCCACCCCCCTGCAATGGCCTCCCTCCCTTTATTACACAGCAGCTGATAACACTGGCAATATAGCTCTTTAGCCCTAATCAAAGTGCTTTTTTTCATGGGATCAGAATGCCTGGAAAAATGTATTGATCTGACATATTTGTTTGTATGGATCGGAATAAAATCCAGGCCTGCATGAAAAAATGTTTTCGCCATGTTGTACCCTTACATTTTATTAACAAAGACTGCATAATTACAATTACAGAGACAGAAGATTTCATTGGACATTAGTTGATTACAAGCAAAAAAAAAATAAAAATAATAATAATAATGCAAGTCTGTGTCTCTCAAATTCAGAACTAAAATTAAAATTCAGAACATGCAAAATTGGGACAGTTTCTCTTTAAATGTGCAGTAAGAGCAGACAGAAATTCTCATACTCAATACCATTTCACAGAAAGCAATTAAACTGGATCCACCAAAAGCTACTGAGTATTCAGTAAGAGAGAGTAAGAGAAACCAGATGGATTTTTTTTCCCCCATATGAACATATGTGTGCTAATTTCAATATATTCCATATAGTTAGTAAAGATTTGGTTACAGATAGCATATGCTTTCAGTAGTACCAAAAAAAAAGGAGTGCCCATTTTGAAAAGCTAATAACTAACCTATTCAATATTTAAGCCTGTATGCTATAGTGTGACATGATAATATGTTAGTAAAATATGCGTTAGCATGATATACTAGCAATGGGCAATGGGTCTGAATGTTTTAAAAGATAACATTTTAAGTATTGTTACCACCAAACAACAAGTGAGTGACACTGGAGGTTTTGATGAGACGCCATAATGGAATGAATAAATCTTTGCAGATTGTTTTTACAGCCGTATGAATGATTATTGTGCACTCATGTGCAAAAAATCAGATGTTCCATCTTAAAAAAAAAAAACACAGAAGCTGGAAACAAGACAATGGTTGTAATACATCCTGCATGTGATAAAGACCATATTGAGGAGTTAAGTGTGACTATATAGACAGGGTTGACTTTTACATTAATGTTCCCGTTTAAGAGGAACAGCATGTTATCGTACTGTTGCATAATCCCTTTTTCAGCTCTTCTCCATCACACTTTCTTTAAAAGTCTTGCAAAACATGCAAAGCTTTAAGCCTTTCTATTGCATTTCAACATACATCTTGCAAACCTTTAAAAAACCAACCATTTCTAAGTGACTTTGATAGTATTTAAGGTCAACCCAAGAAGTCTTGGCAATGGGAATGAATCATTGGAATGGCCAGTTTTATGATACTTTAGTTCTCAGTTCACCTCAGTAGTGGAGATTAAACAGGAATTAATCCCTGGTCTCTGGTCAGGACATTCAGATAAGGATACCTATGTACAAGCAAAGCGTGTTTTCTGTGCAGATGATGAAACCGAGGCGAGGTTTTTATTTGGCCTTCTCCGGGGCCGCAGGCTCCGTTTGCACTCCGGCATCAGAATGGCGTTTCTGACCCTGAGAAACAGTCAAAAAGCACAAGAAGATGAAGACTTAGTTTTGATACTTGCTTTTGGTAAGTTTCACAGCCTTGAGCACAACTGATCACAACCTGTCTGACAACTGGATTCTTATTTAAATAAGCTTCCTTTATGCATCTAGCTCGAACATGTCCTCACTGAAACTCACTGCTGGCACTATGACTGATATATTTACTCCCTTTAGTGTGCTGTCTTGCCTATTGTGTACTCTCCACTGACTTAATATAGAGAAAACATTAAACACACTCAACATGGGGACTTTTTGACAATGCACTAAAATATGACTGCTGTTCTTCTCTTGAGATACCACTGCCTTTTATTTATTTATTTATTTATTTATTTATTTATTAACCATATACAATTTGAAGCAATGTGTAGAGGAATCCAGGTATAAGACCTTTTTGGAACAGCACTAACAATAGTGTGGGAGCTTACAAGTCTATTTTTTGCCAGATGAGGTCACCTAGTGGTTAGGGCTTGTCACTGTTTGTCAGACACTCAACATGAAACATGAAACTAGAAGAAGTGATGTAAACAGAAGTGCCTCATTTTTCAAAACATTTCAAAATGCCGTGTAAAGTTTTATTTATTTATTTATTTATTTATTTATTTATTTTTTTAAATGATAACCAGACACATACCCATTCAATAAAGCTCAGCATGGAGTATGTAATATTAAATTGTACCTCAGTGCTGTTGAATGCTGGATTCTGATTGATCAAAACGTACATCTCATTATAATGCTATTGTTTCTATAGTAACATCTTGCTTAACACTAACTTCAATAAAAGGGAATCTGGTGAGGGAATGACTGTTTACAGCTGCTGTAACATAAGTGAGAACAGAAACAAACTATAAATGAAATTAAAAAAAAAAAAAGTATGATGTGCCATTTTGTAATTAATAAACATTGTAATTGTCAGGAAAGTGCTTTGGTATAAGACAAATAAAACACTTGGTAATGTGCTGTTTTTGGAAAATACTCAACCTTGGCCGCGTCACACCACCCTGTCGTTGGTTATTTTCCTCTAACAGCAAACCCTGTCATGTTTTATTTCTTACTTAATTAAGGCAATGTCGTTATAAGGCAGTTAAACAATACAAAAGACAGTAAAGACTACACTGTTATTGCAATACCTTGTGATAAGATTTTATAGGAAATTAAATATTACAATACTGTGATGTAAATATTGCAATAAAAACAGTATAAAATACTAATCCCTCCATTCTGGAGGAAGTCTTAAAGGTTCCTTGGAGAACCCTTCAGTAGGGTGTTTCCTATCAGATCTAGTAAAGTAAAGTTCTCAGTAAAGTTGAAAAGTGCTTAATGATGCAAAGAATGCTGGGGAAACCCTTTTTTTCCTCTAAAGCATAGAGCATTTTATACACACTGCAAAAACAAGCAGATCCTTGATAATCAGAATTCATTAACTTTTTAAAAATAATGATTATTCTACTGCCCTTAATATTGTGTGTTATCATTTCTATGTCCATGTCACTGTAATTGTCTACTACCTGACCTTTAACATAACCAACTACTTGTCAGGGTTATTTTTTACTTTACCAGGTTTTTAAAGAACAGTTGGATGGAGTTCCTCTTCTCTAGTTTGCGTGAGGTGCTGGGTGAAGAATTATCTGTACTCCCCACCGACTTGTTGTCTGCAGAGGCCGCAGCAGGAGCAGCAGCCGCAGCTGCTTTGGGCTCTTCTTTGGTCTTGGGGCTTGGGGCAGCCTCTGCGGGTGCAGTGGGGGCTGCAGGGGCTTCCTTCTTGGACTCTGTAGCCTTGATAAAAAAATAAATAAATAAGTAAATAAGTAAATAAAAAACATGGCATATGACCTATTTCACAAACCACAAAACCCATGGCTTATGTTATCTACAATGCAAAGGCTTAGAAAAGATGAAAGAACAAGAGCACAGAGCAAAAAGGAATTAATGTGATTAAAAAAAAGTAAAAAAAAAAAGCCATTGCTATGACAAGACAGCTTTGCATCAAAAACAGGGTTATTGGTAAGTCACAGAAAGTATAAAAAGTTACAACAAGTAGTGCTGGTGTGTGTTATAATACATGAATCCACGTACAACATAATTATGCAAACGTCTGAGTCAAAATCAAGCATTTGACAACAATAAAGAGCCACAAAATCAAATCAGAAATTAATCTGAAGTCAGCAATTTTTTTTCTAGTTCAGTCAGTGTTAACGAACAAAAATGGCCACTGGGAATTTACCGCTCCTCCAGCACCAAGGGAGATGCCAGCTGCGGCGCTCGATGCAGCTGCATGGATCTTAGAGCTCACTTGTCCTAGCAGTACCTCGAATTCATATGAGTCATTTTACTTCATGCAATCAGTCATACCACAAGTTTGGTAAGTGCTACTCAGAGTTTTGCCTCCAACTGTATTTACCTTTGGTTTGAGCAAGTTGGCAAAAGGTGAGGGCTTCTTCTCTGCTTTCTTTTCTTCTGGTTTGGGTGCCGGAGGAGGTTCGGATTTGGCGCTGGCCTCAAGGGTGCTGGTCTTGGATGCATCTACCTTAAATAGGGAGCAGAAGAAAGCCTGAATATGAGAAGAAATAAGACTCACGAAGAAGGAAATGAATAAGAATAGATAGGAAAGAGGAACAAAGGGGCAAGATTCAAAGCATTGCAAGAGGAAGCAGTGAAGTAAGTGAATTTTAAAAACAAACATAACTGGCTATAAATGTAACCCGAATAAAAGATGCCACCTGAATTTCTTATACAAGACAGACCCATATTCAGAACATAGCCCAAAAGGAGACAAAAGAATTTGTCAACAGCTGATCATATTGAAACAGTGCTGAACTTATTTACCTGCATCTCAACTGGCTTTGCTTCCTCCTTCACCCCAGACTGTAGGTAAGCAGATATTTGGATTAACTAGGCACGAAACTACAATACCCACAAGCCTTTTCTGCAATCTCACAAGAACACCAACCAAGCTGTTTGGAATACAATGCCTCTGTATCAATAAATGTGACGTCATTATTAAGTGAGATGAGATGGAGTGAATAAAACCCAAAGTTCATGGTTTAGTTGGCCGACAGTGATAATGTGAGGTAATGGCTGCTGTCAGAATGATGTCACTGCAATGAAGGCTCAGCTGTTTATTCATTATCATGGGTGGTATTTTACTTCTCGTTGTTATGGCACAGTATAGACTCTTTTCATCGATATTGGAATATCACTAAGACCCATAGGAATGAGATCGCAATAACAAATGTTTACAGTTCGATAATGTCTACAATTCGATAATATTATAAAGCCAACAAATAATCATAATAATATTATAAGACGCATAAGAAGTTCTTATTCTCAGGATCACTGAGATCGCTAAACACTTGCGGGTGAAAGGAGGCAATTAATTAACCCAATGGAATAAGTGATGGATAAACACTGAATGGGTAAGTCCTGTTAATTGTGTTGCTCTTGTTTACCCCTGATGATGTCTTGGCAGGCACCCTGGCTCCACCAGCTGTTGAGACCTGACCTTTTGACACCTTCTTGCCTAGCAATGCCTCAAATTCACATCATTCTGTTATATTGTGCAACACAGTAGTCCAAAAAAAAAAAAAAAAAAAAAAAAAGCCACTAGCTGTTCTGTATAAAAATTAAATATTGTAATATGCAAATGATATGTATTTCTAAATGTTTGCAGAAAATGTAATAGATTTTCAGTATATTCTGCATATGGGAGTAGTGGATAGGTGCCTACCTTTGTACGGAAGAGTTTGCCGAATGCGCTGTCTTTAGTTTTGGCCTTGTTGGTGGTTTCTGGTTCTTTGGCTGCGGCGGCTGCTACTTCTACAGGTGGGGCCTCCTCTTTCTTTACAGCCGGCTCTGCTTTACTCTCCATCTTAGGTGGTGCTGGCGGTGGAGGAGGGGGAATCTTTGACGCTTCCTGTACCTTATGAGACAGACAGTTGGAGAATTGGAGCACAATTTGCAACTCACTGCCAGGTTTGACATTGTATTACGGAAGGAGCTTCTTACATTTGCAGCTGGAGCTGGTGGAGTTTCTTTCTGTGACTGCACATTTAAAAAAAAGGAGACACAAAAAGCTGAGAGGTTTTTTTTTTTGTTGTTGTTGTTGTTATTTGAGAATATAGGGTATTTGTGGGTTTGATTGCAAATGTACACAGACTCCAACAATATACAGCACGTTTCTGTTAGTCTTTTTGCCCCAGGACTTTGGATAGATGTCATGCTGTGAGGCATGTGGAGGCACTGTTTGTAGAAGGCTCTTCTTCTGATTCAGCTGCTAGTGTAGAAGGCCCTGACACAGCAGGAGTCGTTGATAAAGGACAAACACATACAGTAATTCCAGCCTGACAAGTCATGAAACTTTCTTTTCCACCCAATAAAGGATTAATCAGTCAGCTGAGGATTACTATAAATGACTATCAAGAACCAAAATGGCTTTCTTCGGGTCGCAGTCTATCACGATGCATTAACTTCCACAAATTGAACTGCAGGAAACAGAGATCTGACTAAGCAACTGAAGAAAATTAATAGTGCCAATAACTTTGGCAGTGAAGGAAAAAAAAAATCTGTAAAACCTCATTACACACACAGAGTGCAACAATGCGCAAATGAGAATCAGATACACAATCAGAGTAGCTGTCACAGTTATGATCTGAAAAGAAAAATAATCATTCAAATGAAAATATTTTATTAACCTTTGCATTAAAATCAGTCAAATTGCTATTGGAAATGATCTGGAACCTCGTTTGAATGGTGCAATTGAGGTACATCAAGCTATTTACCTGTTCTTTTGAGACATCGGGACTAGCCGCTGCTTCTTTTGTCGTTTTGGTTGAAGTCACCTTTAAATGGAAAGAAGAATGTTTGGGTGACTGCAAAAAAGCCATGAAGGCTGCATGTTTTAGCAAAATATTTCGTTTTATACCACAGCACTCTTGAATTCTCAAATCCGATTGGTCAGAAGATGTTGATTAGTCGTAGGTTTATATTAATATACTCATATGAATATGTTACTGTTTCTATGGCAACAACTCATTCACAGAGACTTGTATATGATTCCTTACATAATCTAAGCCTAGATAATAAACAGTAATAATAATAAACAGATAAAAAATATGTGTTGATGTTCAAGACAAAAGACAAAAAAAACCACTATATAATCAATGATATGATGACGTGTTCTGTAAGGATAGGAGTCTTGGGTGTGAGCGCTTTGTAAACGTTTTACAACATGGAAAGTCTTCAGGACAGAGAACATTGCGCTTTCTAGTCTCTCAGTAACATGGCAAGTTCATTTTTTTGTCTTATTAACTTCAAGAAAAAAGAGAAACTGGTGAGGGAACGATTGTTTGTAGCTGCTATAATGTAAGTGATAACAGGAACTAACTGTAAATGGCTAACGTGTCATTTATTTAAAAAATTATAAATTGTTGGTGCTGGCAAAGTGCTGTGGTGTAAGAGAAATAAAACCCTTCAGGACATGCTGTTATTGAAAAATAATCATTAATTATTAATCGATTCTTTCCTATTATATCACACCCAGAGGTATTTTATTCCTTAATTAATGTACTCCATCCAGAAACCCTTTGCCTTTATATCTCCAACTGGTGTCTGCCAGGATAGTATTACTACGGCTAGACAGCTGAGATACATATCTGTTTTTAAAAAACTGTATTTTTAGAGTGCAATGTCCACTGTCAAGTCTCACAAACTTGAACCGCAAACACACAAAGGGCTCCATGGCAGGGCTCACAGTGAACATGGTCTCTCATATTGAGTCAGCCATTGTCCTCTAGAGATGGCGTAGGCCTGCCCTTGCTTTATCACAGCCCATCACTACTTCCAAATACACAGACCTCTCTTGTGAGCACACATTATGCAGCAAAACAAAAGGCTGCCACATTCTGACATGTTCAAAGGCTTGATTTAGCACTGTGCCAGGGAATAGTTTACGTCTTGACAGAGATCAACTTCAGGGCAGTCAGGAAATTATAAATCTCCTGAAAAGCAGCAGGCACTTCATGGAGGGTGTAGTGTACAGGGCACTGATATTTACACAGCTCTTATTTAATTTATCAATTTTTTTTTTTCAGTGCAGCAGTACGAATGACTACAGATGTAGCGATGACTGTACCATAAAAAGAAATACTATTGATTTTATTCCTGTGTCATTTTAAAAAAAGAATTTAAATAAAATTATTGGGTTAAGTGTTAACTGTTAGCAATTTCTTCTTATTCATTCTTTTTAAGCACATTCAGTAGATTTGATACACAATTAGAAGCCATTATGAACTGTACATATTCTAAACCATTTCAAATCTTAAAAACATTTCTGTTCTTAATAAAAAAAAAAAAAAACAACAACAACCTAATAATAAATTCCTGACATTGCTCACTTAAGCATCTCTCTCACGCTACCATTTACAGTATAAAATGGCTGCTATTTGGATTAGATAAGAATAAAATGTACTTACAAGTGTTTTGAAAAAGTTCATAACTGACGTTTCCTCGGTGCTGGTCTGCTCAGTTTGGGTGCTGTCTTGCGTGACCTCAGTGGTGCTGGGTTTGGGAGCTTTGCCCTGTGGCTCTTTCTCAGCCTGTGTACTTGCCTTTATGTCTGTAGGCTCCTATAGACAAATGTAGAGAATTAGCGCGTGCAAACGCGTTACGGCCCTACAGCTGATGTGCAGTAGCTGTTAATCGGCGCATTGAAGCGCTGCACAATTCCAGCCATGCCTCTGCCTACTCGGGGCTCCGGCAACAATCACCCTTTCATTAATGCCCGCTTTTTCCCCCTCACTCATTGATATTCAGCAATGTTCTGGACTTAAGGCCTGTGTGTGCTCCATGCCTGCCAGCGTTGCTACTGTATGTCATCTTTATTTCATTAATACAATTCAGATTTATATTAGTTGCAAACGTCCAACATAAATGATATAGTATATAGTTAGTATAGTATGATTAGTATATAGAAGCAGGTAGTTATTTGACTTTATGGTACATTGTTAGAGAAAAGATCTCAGTACCACACAAAGGAAGCTCAACTCAACGTTATATTATTTTACTTCGGTTTAATTTGGTTAGTTATCTCTGAACTCTGGAAGACTGCTGTCGAACCCTAGAGCTAGGATTAACCTGAAGTTGCTCCAGATCGTTTCAAGATGGTATCCATCAAGACGACCCCATGCCGCTAACAGCATTTTACTATAAACTGGAGTAAAATGGTTTACTCCAATGTTTTAAGTATTGCTTATGGTCAGTTGAGATGACCTTTTTTTGTGTTTGTGCAGTTTCAATAAACTAATGAAGGTATACTAATAAATTATGTTCTTGAGTGAGCCTGATGGTGTAATGTACTGTAGATTAGCTTTATTAAAACATTACATGTTAGTGCATTGGTGAATCGCTTCATGCAATGAGTTCATCCATGCAACAGATCTCCATTTTCTAGTTCAAATCCAAGATTCCATGCGTTTATCGGAGACCTCAGACTTACGCTACTCCACACATTGTGATCGTCTGGGATTTCCGTGGTCAGCTGTTCTTCCTCTGCTGTTGATTTGACCTCCACAATGTCCATGTCACAACTAGCCTCATCCCCACATTTTGTCTCATTGTCCATGCTCGAGCAAACATCAATTGTAATCTGAATGGATCTTCTCTTAGTACGGACATTCACACAGACAGGATTATAGGAAAAGTCTTCCACAGTCTCAATGCACACGGACTTTAACCGACAGAGCAGCTGCGTGTATTCTGCTGAATCACCTGCACACACTGGATCTTCAATAAGCACCCAGGTTTCGTCTTCAATGCACTCAGGAGTATCAGTCTCATTCTTCGCATCCTCCCCTTCCACCGATCCAGCATTATCACCTGAGGTGTTCTGAGTAATATCTTCGGACATGAGTGCAGACTGAGTGGAGGCAGTTAGCTGCAGAATCAACCTCTCTGCAGCTTCCATAATTTCATAATCATGGTCAAGGGACAACTGCAGAGATACATCATCACCTTCTTCTATGTTTTCTTCTATGTCCTGTGTATGTGTGTCCTTTTAAAGTGAAGGATCAGCAAACAAGTAAATCAAAATACCCTATTTCTTTACATGGATACAACACAGGTCTCTGGTGAGGCATGTCTGCCCCACAAGAAGTGTATTTGGAAGCTGTTAAACCTCACAGCAGAAACAGCATACGTGTAGAATTGTCTATTATTAGAGATGTACCATTATGAAATCACTCATCTTCCCAGTCAGTGAAAATATAAATCTTGGGTAATGAGCATAAAACATATGGATTTTTTTTTTTTTTTTTGGCAAATGTTTAAAGCAAGACCCTACAGGTGAATAGAGTAATATTACAATCAAACCTTGCCAGTTGATTGCTGATATTCTTATTCTTACATGTATTTTTATACTTATATACTGTACTATATTATTACATTTTTAGAGGGTTTTAATGTCCATTTATGAAAAATCAGTTTTGCAGAAATGTTGGTGAGAATATTTCTTTATTGTTTAATCAGGAAAATATTTTTTTTCAATATTAATCCTAATGTAAAGCCAATAATAATCAATAATTTGGGAAATTCCTCTGTAAGATCCTTCTAATTAGGGATAGGGATGAACGTGTGAAATTTCATGAATGCTGGTCGTCTAGAGATTTTTGGCTCTGAATATAGAAAAAAAGGATTTTGAGAAAACTGTTTTAAAGATACTGTACCAATACCACTCTACTCAGTATGGTTTATAAAGATTATAAAGGAAATTGACATTTATATCATAATGACACATAACAGCAGGAATATATGACTGTGCCAAGTGATGTGACTTCATCAAAGTTGGTGGTTGTATGTTGTATGTATGTACAAAGTGCAGCCAAACCCTTATAACCCTTAAGAATATATCCATATTTCCATGACTGTGCACACCAAGCAGCATGATGAAACCATAAAAAATGATTAAATGATTTGTACTGTCAAAAACCAGAGGTGGGACATAACAGAGTGCACTTACTTTGCTACTTTACTTAGGTCTGGTTTTTATCTGCACTTTACTTTCATTTTGCTTTCACCTAGCTTCACTTTTAAATACTTTACTACAAAAATCTCCACTATATTTCACTGACTACATTTTCAAACACTGCAACACTACACTTCTCTGTAATCATATATTTGTAAAGACATAAGGTGATAGAAAATTCGAACAAACTTTAGAATGAGGCCTAATACCCATCACTGTAATCCATCTGCTGCTATGTGTTTATCACAACAGTTTGTATTGTGACAGCTAGCTATTAGCATTCAGTTAGTTTGTATGGTCAGAGGTATTATCATGCTAGCTGACGTTTCAGAGATTAGGCTGTCTATAAAGCTGTTGCTTATTAGCCTTAGCTAATGTTTTCCCACGTTACAAATTTACCATGGGTACCTAAAATCAGTGTGTGATTTGAGACAGGTATCTTTTTCTTTTTTTTGTAGTTTAACCTGAATGAAGGAGCTGTTCTTCAACCTTTTTTTTTTTTTTTTTTTTACCAGAGTATTTATTTAGATGATTAATTGCATAAAGAATTTGTGTACTATTGCCATGTCTGTTAAAAACGCATGGACATAACTTTCTTTTTTGAGATTTTGCTTTCAACATAGTTGTTTCGTTTACTGTACACACTCCAGTGATGTTGCTACACTGTGGAATTAAGGACAATCAGATCAATTTTCCTTTTGCAGATTACAAAGTCAACAAGGATTTAACACTGAAACTATACCTAAGCAGAATCTGTGTACAGAAACTGGCTTAAACACGTCTTCCATCTACGAGTGCAATAATGAGTACCGAATGTTACAATATAAACAATGGGCCTTACAATATTAACAATGTGTTTCATTTTTAATATTATTATTAAAATAATTAAAGTTGGTTCCTCATAACATACTCGCTTTTTAATCTAGATTTGCAGCATTTCCAAATCTTAAAAGAACAATTTAAACCTGTTTAACTATAGCAAATATTACACATTTTACATTAAAGCTACAGTGTGTAGCATTTTTCTGTTTGTTAAAACGGGGAAAAAAAAGTATTCTTGATTCGCAAGACAAAAAATACTCTATTTTATGAGGTTCCTGCTGTATGTTGCCTGACAATCATGTAATACTTCAGTCACTGCTCCATCAGGAAGTCAAGTTGGATTCAGGATCTTTGTCTTCATACATCATACACCAGATGGTTATGATGTCATCATACACAAGATACATCAGATGTCATCATGGCCAATAAAGTCAGACTGCACAGTAACATGTGAGAGCCAGCAGCCAATCAGGGGAGAGACAGTAAGAGCATGAAAGTGTAAAGCAAGAGGAGTCAACGTAATAGTAAAGATTTCGTTTTTTTCTTGCTGAATAGACGTTTTTTCCCCCCCAGGGGTTTTACTCATTATCTAGTGTTTAGTTACAATGACATTCAAACTGACATGCACACTAAATTTTATTTTTGTATTTTCGTAATGCTTCTGTACTATTGCAAATAACATTGAGAAATATTATTGCAATATTTGAGAAATGAGAAATGGAAGCCTATAATTATGTCCTTAGGCTGCATCCAAAACTACATTGCACTGTACTAAATACCACACCAATGGTATTATTACTATTTAGACAGTCTACTTAGTATGCATTATGCCATTTGGGACACGTTACGAAATATTCAGTAGTAGCTTTCAATAACATTTTTCTACCAGAGAGGGAAATTCCAAAATCTTACCTTGACTAGCTTTAAATAAATCATATAAGCTCATTAACTTTCAGCTGTAACACTTACGAGGAACAGAAGTGAAATATGTATAACACTCATGAGGTGATGTACTTACAGACTTCTGGCTCTCGGTCTCTACTGCAGGGACGATCTGTACTTCAGCTGCCACATTAGCCTCAGATGCAGGAAAAACAAGCCCGGTCTTCTTCTTGAACATCTTACTGAACACTTGTTTAGGTGCGTCTTTGGCTGGTGTACTGGACTCTGCTGGAATTTTTTGTTCAGCTGATACAGTTGTAGCACTGACTTGGACACCAGCTGCTTCCACAGACACAGTTGGAGCTTTTGCTTGGGTACCATCAACTTCTACTGACACTGGTGTTTGCTTCTGTAAAATTGAGGAAACTTAAGCATAAATTATATATTTGGGCATCGGAAAGTGCATAGCACTGTACTTTAATAGTACATAATTGGTGTCATTACTAATTAGCATTACTACTTAGTATGCATTTTGCTATTTGGGACATGTTACAAAATATTCATAGAGAAGGAGCTTGAAATAAGAGGGAAATTCCAAAATCTTACCTCCGACAGCTTTAGATAAGCATCTACGTTTGTAATAATTGTAGTAATACGTTTTTAATAATAAAAATATTAAAAATAATAATAATGATGGTGATGATGATGATTATTATTATTATTTTGTGAAAAATCATCACATAAGGCATTCATCAGAATGTTTGGTGGAAATTGTTCATGTGTAATTTGTAATGCAAACAAATTTAAAGACTTATCAGTGATCAGAATGGTTTTCAATCTAAAATATGTATTCTATATAAATACTGACAAAATGGAGGCAATTTCTCCCATAGGGCTCATATGAGTTCATTAACTTTCAGCTGTAACACTTACGAGGAACAGAAGTGAAATATGTATAACACTCATGAGGTGATGTACTTACAGACTTCTGGCTCTCGGTCTCTACTGCAGGGACGATCTGTACTTCAGCTGCCACATTAGCCTCAGATGCAGCAGAAACTGGCCCGGTCTTCTTCTTGAACATCTTACTGAACACGGTGGGAGTCTCAGCTTGTTTAGGTGCATCTTTGACTGGTGTACTGGACTCTGCTGGAATTTGTTGTTCAGCTGATACAGTTGTAGCACTGACTTGGACACCAGCTGCTTCCACAGACACAGTTGGAGCTTTTGCTTGGGCTCCATTAGGTTCTACTGACGCTGGTGTTGGCTTCTGTAATATTGAGGAAACTTAAGCATATAATTATATATTTGGGCATCGGAAAGTGCATAGCACTGTACTAAATAGTACACCTTTGGTGTCGTTACTAATTAGCATTACTACTTAGTATGCATTATGCTATTTGGGACATGTTACAAAATATTCATAGGGAAGGAGCTTGTAATAAGATTTTTTCTACCAGAGAGGGAAATTCCAAAATCTTACCTCCGACAGCTATAAATATACATCTACGTTTATTTGCGTAATTTTTTTTACTATGGCAAATAAATATAAAATATTATTGATGTAAGGTTACATTATTATTATTATTATTATTATTATTATTATTATTATTATTATTATGTAGAAATGAATCACATAAAGCATTCATCAGAATATGTGTGTGTAATTCATAATACAGACAAATTTAAAGAGTTGTCAGTGATCAGAATGGTTTTCAATCTAAAATATGTATTCTATATAAATAGGGACAAAATGGAGGCTATTTCTCCCATAGAGCTCATATAAGTTCATTAACTTTCAGCTGTAACACTTACGAGGAACAGAAGTGAAATATGTATAACACTCATGAGGTGATGTACTTACAGACTTCTGGCTCTCGGTCTCTACTGCAGGGACGATCTGTACTTCAGCTGCCACATTAGCCTCAGATGCAGGAAAAACAAGCCCGGTCTTCTTCTTGAACATCTTACTGAACACTTGTTTAGGTGCGTCTTTGGCTGGTGTACTGGACTCTGCTGGAATTTTTTGTTCAGCTGATACAGTTGTAGCACTGACTTGGACACCAGCTGCTTCCACAGACACAGTTGGAGCTTTTGCTTGGGTGCCATTAGCTTCTACTGACGCTGGTGTTGGATTGACATTAATTGTGAAAGTCACAGGAGGAGGTTCAGTGTTCTGTTGCACTGATGCCTCACAGGTTACTAGAAGTGAATAATAGATGAATAAAAAAACAGAGACAATCCAATAAACATGTACCGATGTCTAAATAATCACTGATATACATTTGAGACTTCAAACCCGTCAAGAAAACTGCCAACTACTTGCCTTTCATCTAATAAAAAATACAGTCTGGACCCAACATCCATGCCACTGTGATCACATTTTGCCCCATTCTGATGCGTGATGTGAATAATAACTGAAGCTCTTGACCTCTGTCTGTATGATTTTATGCATTATGCTGCAGCCACATGATTGAATGATTGGATAATTGCATTAATGTGCAAGGATAGAGGTGTTTCTACTAAATAAAAGTTGTGTTTATGTATTAGTATTAATTTTTAGTCTTCTTCAGCCTGCAATATTGCGTCATTGACTGACAGCGTCGTGACTAGTTTTTGGAGCACACCTAAGGAATAGTCCTAGGACGCTTGTGCCAGACTCTTGGTTCTGCACTTGCTTTTGATTAATTGGTTAAAAACTTGTACGAATGCTGACAGTAATTAATGACTTAATGTCTTATTTGAATGCCATGCCCAACACTAAAACCCAAATGGCTGACAATAGCATTCCAGACATGATTGTATTGACTTTTCTTGCTTGTGACTCCTATAATGTAGAGCTTAGACTCTAGCTCTAGTTTGTGAGTTTGATAACCACTCCCTAATGAAAGCTTTGTCAAAGGTGTTACCAGAAGTGTAAGTGTGTTACCCAAGTGTACACAAATCCAAGTCCTAGTGGTAGTCCTAGTGTTTTCCAATACAGATAAATGCCGTGAGCTAACTATACACCTATGAGTCATCACAAATGACCCAAGCAGTCTCTGATTCCACTTCATATTTTGCCATAACATCAATATTTTCTCAATGCATCATTCTCTGTGCTCCAGCTTATTCATTCTAATCCTACAGAGCTAGATGTTGTATGCACAAGAGAAACTCAAACAATATTTTGTCTCACCAGTCTACGCCCAAAGTTTATATAGCGACATCATGGTCCACTAAACAGAAAACGCCCTAAACACATGTATGGAGATGAATTTGTTTGCAATCTTGTTTAAAACGCTAGTCCGAGCGTGAGAGGAAATCTTCCCAAATAATGATACACCACACAACCGATAAGCTTACATTCACGTTCTGTTACAAGAAAGTGCCTACCAGCATCAGTCAAATCCAAACCAGACATCGCGTGCCCATTTGCTTCATCTTTTTTAACTTGTTTTCCATCGTGGTCTTCCTGGAAAAAACAAAAATAATAAATATATTTTTATGTTATAATTTATAATTTGTTGAAACATTTAGCTTATGCGCTTTGACTATCACACTACTTCATATTTAATTATAATAGCTGAGGAACTTTTCAACAGATAATTCACGAGTCCTTTAAAGAAATTTAATAGCTATGCAGAAGAACATTAATAATTACCAACCATTACTTATATACTGTAAAAATTATTCTTTTTGTTATCATAACTTCGTTCATTTTTATCAACTCAATCAGATTCACCAGTATAGCACAATATTGTTTTTTAATGACTTTTGAGCACATTTAAGGCTACCAGGATGCATTTTTTTTTGTTTAAACTATGAATTTGTACATGGGTAACATGAATGCTGATAGCTACTATTATAGAATAAATGAAAGGAGAAAAACAGGTTGCAACATCCTGGATGTAGCTTTCCTTAAAAGTGTGTTGCTTGAAACAACAACATTGCTCTGTATAGGGGAGGGACTTTACAATCTGCAGCTGATACAACAGTTTATACGCAGAAACAATAAGTTTTAAGAAATGCACATAAATGTTTGATACCTTTTGATGTGTTATTGTAACAGACTGCCTATTCCCCATCTTGATATCAGCGTTGGCAAAAAAAAAAAAAAAAAAAAAAAAAAAACAATCTGAAAGCCTGTGTAAGAAAACAGGGAAAAATATCTGATTCTTTATGATTCTCACATTATGTCTGTGTTGCACAAAAACTTCTGAATCAGTGTTGTCATTTTGGTGCAAAGAATATTTTTGTTGATTTCATTTCTGCATTTTAGACATAAAAAAATAGCTCATCGTGCCTAAATTATTTTATAATATGATGCAATTTGATTCATCTGTTTTCACATTTGATTCTTTGCACACGATTCATTTATTTTCACGTGATTCTATACACGATTCATTTATTTACACGTGATTCTATACACATGATTCATTTATTTTCATGTGTGATTCTATACACGTTTCATTTATTTTCATGTTATTTTTTTTACACGTGATTCTTTACGCATGATTTCATTATTTTCACATGTGATTATTTACACGATTTCATTATTTTCATGTGATTCATTACACATGATTCATTTCTTTTCACAAGCTAATTATTATTTTTTTTACACGATTCATTTCTTTTCAGAAGTTTTTTTTTTTTTTAACCTGTCATTTTATTTATCACATATTATTCACATGATGTCACTTGTGGTTACTTGGGTTCACATGTGTAATTTTAGGGCCAACATTTTTTCCACATGAGCAATTTTAATTAAAAAAAAAAAAAAAAAAAGATGCTTGATCTTACCTTTCTAATGTTCGTCTGGGTTTTTTGCCCACTTAGGCAGTAGTTTGTCCTGAGCCTATGAACAGTAATCCAGGTTCTGAGAGCATGACCATCAGTAATGTGCAACTAAATCAAACAGTGCACACATATACCTACCCTAAAAGTGGGTTGGGCCCAAAATTCGGCAGAAATATAAGAGCCTGGTTCCTGCTTGCAGCTCAGCCCACTAATGGTGTTATCTCTCACTGATAGCCCTTTCCAATATCTATTGTTCTTCAATAAAGAGAACTTCAACCCTGCAAGAGAATCCTACAAGCTAGCAAGCTTTAAGTCATGCAATAATCAATACATGCAGTACATGTAGAACAACCTTTGGCACATGGTGCATTCATACCTACAAGACTCCTAGTGTAAGATCAGTCCTAAAAAGTTTTCAGGCTATCCTGAGAACACCTTATTAGGAAGACGTTCTTTCTGCCTTAGGTGTGGCTGTCCTTAAACAGGATGTATGAAGGATATTCATGCACTGGGTGAGCCACTGAAAACAAGGTGTATTTGCTCAGCATGGCTCTTGCCCAGAAGAGGACCACATGCTTCCTTGGCGCTACTTCAATGTAGTACATATCATATGACAATATAGTACATATGATATAATATATAATTCCATATATTAACACGCAAAAACAAAATAACAAATATTTAATAACAAGTACCTGATCAAAACCATTAAACAAACACAGTATAGTTTACTGATCACAGGTAATCATATGAAAATAAATGAATCATGTGTAAAGAGTCACATGTGAAAATAAATGAATCATGTGTAAAGAGTCACATGTGAAAAT
>CM075018.1:17838837-17863355 GCA_037576675.1 Pangasius sanitwongsei
TTGTGTAAAGCGGCTTTGAGACAATGACATTGTAAAAAGCGCTATACAAATAAACTGAATTGAATTGAATTGAATCTGCCTCAAGGTTCGAGATGTTGTGCATTCTGAGATGCTTGTCAGGTCACCATGGTTATAAAGAGTAGTGACTATAGCCTTCTTATAGTCTCTCATCAACAAAGTGTTTCTGAACGCGGAACTGATGTTTACTTGCTGTCTTTTTGTTGTTTTTTTGCATTATTCTGTGTAAACTCTAGAGACCGTTGTGCGTGAAAATCCCAGGAGATCAAATACTCAAACCAGCCTGTCTAGCACCAACAGTCATGCCACGATCAAAGACACTGAGATCCGGTACGTACTTAACTCACTGGATAATTACATGAATGAGCAGGTGTTCAAAATAATGTATGGTAAGTGTGTATGTGTGTGTGGTGCCATTGTGCTAATTAGCATATAGCAGGCTATTAGCTAGGTACTTGATAGGCCATAACTGCAGTGTTTACAGTAATCTTTATACAACATGTTCAAGTTAATGTGCTCCTTCTAAAATGTTATTGTTTCTATAGTAACAACTTACATAGTGAATGCTCCACGTAAACAGATTGAACTGTGTGTAATTGTTGATATGGTGTCGTTTTCTGTGAGGAGGCATTATTTAGCATTTTTGGAAGGAGTCTCCAGTGTCAGCACTTTGTAACAGTCAGAAGTAAAACTGTTCCAGTAAATAATCAAGTTCGGGGTGGTAACAGTAAGTACGTTTCACATCAGAGTGCATCACACTACAGTTTCCAATATCAGCATGCCTCCAAGTGTTTTGTTCCTTGCATATATCCAGCACCGATACAGCACATTATACTGTGTCCAATCAAAATATAGTGTATTCCTCTTAATGAAAAAGGAGACATTGAATCTCTTGGGCCTGTGGCTAATTGATTGAACTAATGGCTGTTGAAATCATTGTGGTCTCAGGCACATGGTGGAGCAACCTTATAATTAATTAACTTGATCTAATTAGACAATACATCATGGTTAATTAAGTCTGAGTGTTTGTGGGTTCAGAAAACAAATGAACACATTTGTGTAGAGTAATTCACTATATTGTAGACTAAACTCTGCAGCTGAAAAACTATATAAAAAAAACTCCTTGTGGTCAAACAGTTTTATCAGTTCACATTTTCAAGGACAAGCTTGAATGAAACACTGTAAATATTCAAATTAATTAGTTTTTAGAATTTTTAAGAGAATCGGTCTTAGCCTTAAATAATCTCTCAAATCAATGTAGAAATATAGTTTGTTCTAATCTTGTAGTATATTTCAAAGCATGTGTCACTCCTGTGAATATTAATAATATTTCTGTGTGTGAAATCATATTTCTATACCTAAGCATTAATGGTACCCTTTGTGTCAGGTGTAGTTTAAATCACAGGTTTCTAATACATTGTTGTTTCTATAGTAACAACTCATTCACAGGGACTTTTATGGCAGACGCTCCACGTAATTTAATGCTAATAATGAATGGATTGGAAATGTTATTTAACAAAGAAAATCATATGATTTAAAACAATAATAATAATAGTTTACCATTTATGAAAGGAGTCTCCAGTGTCAGCAGTTTGTAACAGTCAGAAGTCCAAACTGTTCCAGTAAACTGTTTGGTAAATAATATGACAAGCTAAAAGAAATCCTGGTGCAAGAATGACTGTTCATAACTGCTATAACAGGAACTAACGTCCACGACATTAAATGTGACTACAGGGTGTCCCAAAAGTCTCCAGACATAAGGGAAATTAACACTTTTTAACAAAATGTCTACCAAATTTTTTCATACCTAGTTTATATTAGGTTATATTTCATACCTATTATATATTATATATGAAATCACTCTCATGGCTGAATCAGGAAGCTGTCGCAAGGTTGCGATGGACTTTAACAGGAAACATGGCAAGCACATCACACACGACACTGTTGCCAAACTGGGAGCCAAAGTTCCCAAAAGAAAAAAGACAATCATGTAGAGAATGTTTTAATAAATAAAGTTACATTTTGCTAAAAAGTGTTAATTTCCCATATGTATGGAGACTTTTGGGACACTCTGTATAAACGCATGACACTGTCAAATTGCTGTGGTATAAGAGGAATAAAACGCTTCAGAACATTCTGTTATTGGAAAAATACTACATCACACCACCCTGCTGTTGATTATTTTCCTATATCATCATGCCCTGTCATGTTTTATTCCTTATATATTTACATATATAGATTTATAACTGCTGCTGCTGCTATAATTAGCTGCCATGACAAAGAAAAGTTATATAGAAAAAATTATAATAGATATGATTATTGTGTAATTCTGTAAAGATGTCTTCCATGAAGTTCTCTAAAACACTGAGTAAATGAATTCTGAACGTTTTTTGATTGAAAGAGAACAAAGGGTTTTGTTTTGTTCGGTTTAGTATGAGGCAGCAGGTTATTCCTGCATTCAAACACACGTTGCCTGAGGACAGCCTGAGGACCCTGAACTCTGAGTTAAAAGTGGTGAGTATAACCAACATCCTGAAATATATTGCAGCCTTAGAACCGGCATAAATTCATTTCAGAATAAAACAGTAACAATATTATTCTCTGACAAAAAAAAAAAAAACCCAAAAAACAAAGTGTTGTGCATTTCCACAGGCACTGAACAATTTTCTCATGTTTTCTGCCACTTTAAAGCCTGTGACTGTTCTTAAAAATTTTCACCACTGTGCTTTGAGTGGTAACTATATGTATATGGGTTAAAATACTTTCTAAGAAAATAGCACTCCATGTACAAAAGTCTGCACTTCAGGATTGCTGAATTGCACAAGTAGATATTTTCTCCCGACTGCTTGTGATTCAAGTCATGTCACGTTGGCTTTATTGTCATTTCAACCATATACAACATCGTTCCTCCAGGACCATGGTGCTACATAAAACCTCACAGAACTACATGAGACTATACAGAACTAAATAAGACCTACACAGGACTACATAAATTGCACGTGTGCAAACATGTGCGAACAGCACAAGATAGTACAATAATGACTAAAACAGGACAATAGGCACAGTGAGATACAGCAGCGCCGACCAGTACACAGTTCTAATGCAGATAAGTGTCAGGTGTAACAGGTAGTGCAAAATGATATAACAATATGATAATAAAAAAATGCTGTGAATGTAAACATAACATACTATGACATAATATTCAGCAGATAAGCATATACCATATTTGGACATTGCAGTTATTGGGGTAGCAGCAGAATATAAAAAAATACAGTATACAATATCCATAACAACAATGTATTAATCTAAAAAAAAAAACCTTTGCTGAGTGCACAAACATAAACAAGAGCTGAAAAAAACAATTTTCTAAACACATCCTGTGTACTCCTGGCTAGAAAGGGAACACGGCAACAGGCACAGGCCTAATTAAACCATGCCTGCGAGTGTGGCCTGCTTGAGCTAATGAAATATCAGATAAATAAATGGAGTTTGACGTTCCGGTGGCTAACCTCAGGAGGATCGAGATCTCAATTAACAAGTTCCTGCGCCTCGTGGGCATCCTGCTAGCCAGCGCCAGCTTAAGAGCAGGCCCGCCTTCGCTTGCTCAGCCTTTATAAGTGCAGCTTGTTAAAGTCTAGCTTCAAATAGCACAGGGAAATAACTGCTCTTATTTCCCGCAAGGCCTTCATGTGTTCAATTCTGCAGTGCAGCCAAGTGCTCTCTCACTCTCTCTCTCTTTCTCGCTCTCATTCTTTCTCTTTTCTCTCTGGCCTAAGTGAAACTCAGAATCTCAGAACAGTTTAGCATTGTAAAATTACACACTCACTGAGGTAAGAATATGTCTAGCTTATTAGACATAGTTATGCATGTAGGTATCAATAGGTTTCTTATGCTTTTCTCAAATTTATTAAACATCTACTGAGGCGATAAGGACGCTGAGGCTCCTTATCGCCTCAGTAGACACGCCTGAGACACACTGTGACAGTCTGTAAGATTCACGTTAATACACTTCATGTGCGCTCTTATTTTCCATAAGAAGATTCAGCACTCTAACATCTACAATACCACTGACGCCTTTTTTGTTTAACTTTTCATTATGCTAGTCTACTACCATTCATTCACGTGTTTGTAGTTCTAACCAAAGACAAATGTCAAATGGAATAAAACATCTCATAACATGCACGTGGGGCGGCACTGCAGCCTCACAACCTCACACGGCCTCACAATATTTAATCATGAGCTCGAGTTACTGTCTGTGTTGAGTTTCACATATTCTCCTAGTGTCTGTTGTGTTCCCTCCGGATTCTCCTTTTTCATCCCACCTCCCAAAAACATGCCAGTAGGTGGATTGGCCATTATAAATTGCCCCTAGGTGTGAAAGTGTGTGGTACTCTGCGATGGACTGATGTCTCATCCAGGGAGTATTCCCACCTCACGCACCTCAAGTGTTCCCATGATAGGCTCCAGATCCACCATAACCCTGATCAGGATAAAGCGATTACTGAAGATGAATGAAAGAATAAATAGCATCCATGGTATCCAGTGCATATCGTGAACACTGAGCACGTAGCTTGTGCTAGTCTATTCACACGCCAAAAAGAGATTTCTTGATGCAGTATTTCGAATGGATTTTAGACAACATTGTAAGGCAGTAATCTCTCCACGAGGTGGCTCTGTTCCTCCAGCTTTGTGTGCTCAGTCCAGCAGCTTGACAACACACTCAAATCTCAACCCCTCCATCACCCAACGGTAGCTACAGAATTCAAACTGCGTTCACACAAACTAGAGGCCTGAAAGTGGTTACTCTGTTATTAAGTTGTTCAACAGAACTTTAGCCTGTTTGTGCCTTCACTATGGAGCTTTAGCACTAGCTTTCTCAGTGAACAGATGGCAAGCTTAGCGTTCCGTGTTTTCTCGATCCCTTTGGGAAAATGCTGTGCATGTTTCTCTCCTCTCTCACACTCTTACACAACCCTTTCACCGTGCATCTGCCATACGTACTTCTCACCTGTGGCCCTATTGTGTCAGTGATAATCTCAATGCCTAATAAACAAACTAGATTATAATGCGCTTTTGGAAATCACGTGACTGCCAGCGGATTATTCCACAGGTAGTGATTATATTGTCTACAGGGTAACACTAGCAGTGTTGCGAAATCTTTTTCAGGGGAAAGTAGCTAAAAGGTCTGTTATGTGTTATTCCTTACATAAATCAATTTTTTAAATAGAAAGAAGTCATCTATGGTCATGTCACCAAAAATTATTTAAAAAATACCATAATTTTTTTTATCATGAACGAAGACAAAGCAAGCAGTTGTAGTAAGTAGTTGGGAAATAGATACGAAGGAAACGCTTACAGATGGAATAACTCACTTTTTTCCTCGTAAATTTAAGAGAGTTTAAAAGCGAAGAGCAACAAAATGCAGGAATGTCGTCAGGCTTTGAGAAGAGCGAACCTGCTCTCACAACTTGTATGACCAGCAGCTGATGTGAGCTTAAGATCTGTATTGAGTGCAGGACAGTCAATAAGGTCTTGTCAAAAAGTCTCTAGATATGAGGCTAGGGTCTTTTAAAAAAAAATAATAAAGTCTAGTGACAAAGTCGCTAAGTTGGCAACACTGATAGTCAGTTTTCAAAAGGCTTTATACCACACTGCTGCTGAATTGTCAAATCTGATTGCTCGGAAGGTGTTGATGAATTTTCTATTACAGCAGCTCTGGCAATAGCAAAGTCTACAAAGAGAATCACAGGTTTACTGTATATTACTGTGCTCATTCTAAATATGTTATCACTTTTCTAGTAACAACTCATTCACAGGGACTTGAATGCTGAGGGGTAGACTCTTCAGGAGAGAGGACTTGTGCTTTCTGGTTCCCCTGTAAAAAAGCGAGGCTGGTAAGGAAACAGTTGTTTATAGCTGCTATAACATAAGTGATAACAGGAACTAACATGTTTCATAGACTTGCTTTTTGAACATCTCGTTCCAGATTTAGTCCCCATTGTGCTGTTCTAATAACTTCCACTCTTCTGGGAAGGCTTTCCACTAGATTTTGGAGCATGGCTGTGGGGATTTTGTGCTCATTCTCTTTAGTGAGGTCAGACATTGATGTGGGGTAGGAGGCCTGGGGCAGAGTCATCATTCTAATTCATCCTAAAAGGTGTTCAGTGGAGTTAAGATCAGGGCTCTGTGCTGGCCACTCCACTTCTTCTACACCAACCTTAACAAACCATGTCTTTATGGAGCTTGCTTTGTGCACAGGGGCAATGTCATGCTGGAACAGGTTTGGGCTCCTTAGTTCCAGTGAAGAGAAATTGTAATGTTGCAGCATACAAAGACATTCTATACAATTGTGTGATTCCAACTTTGTGGCAACAGTTTGAGTAAGGTCATATGGGTGTGATGGTCAGGTGCTTTTGGTTTTACAGTCTAACTATAAATTGTAATGGTAATGTATGACGTATCATTTTTCATCTCAAAATTGTAATCAGTGGCAAATTGCAAGGAATAACACTTTGGGACGTGATGTTATAGGAAAATAATTAATTTTGTTAAATAATCACGCTGTCATTAATTATTTTCCTATATCACTATTGAAAATGATTATAAAAATAAAGTTTAATTTGTTTAGAAAGTTTTTTATTTTTATTTCTACAAGGTTTATTTACTGACAATGGCTGCATTTTGCTCCTACATAAGTAACAGTGTTGAGTATTTGTTTAGTACTTTATTTATTTATTTATTTATTTATTTATTATTTCATATCTTAACCCTTTCTCGCAGAACACTGGCATTCCATTCCACCTGCAGAATGGAAATCGACTTAATGGACATTTTCAATCAGTATAAAAATCTTAATTATTTTATCGCCACAAGTTTGTAATAAGATTTGTCAGTACACTGTTGGGTTTCTGTGTGTAGAGTATCATGATATCAGACAGCACAGCTAAAGCTTTTTTGATAGCAAAACACTGTATACAACTGCCACAATACAATTATAGCATTTAAGCCTAGTAGGCCAATGTAAAAAAAAAAAAAAAAAAGAAAGTCTACTTTCATATGAGCCATTAACCACTACTGTGGAGTGTGACATCACGAGGAAATTCAATGCTGAACACGGGCACCCTCAAAACAGGCAGAAATTCCTTTTTTTTGGCCTCTGGTAAAAGGAGTTAAAGTGCAAGTGCAACATTGCAATTTTAAGTCAGTCTGGAATGTAAAACACTATCACTTGACACAGGTGTTATGACGAAGCAATCTTTATGACAGTCTTTTTAAATGTTTATGTAGGTCTATATCAGTTGTCCTGAAGGGTTTACGCAGGCTGTATTGTGCATTAAAAGAAATTCAGAAAAACTTGATGTATGTTAATATGTCCATTGACCCCAAGTGAGTTAAGTTGCATCTGATTCTCAAAGAGAGAATTTGGGATGTAATTGAAGTGGGATATGAATATCAACTCATCTCAGTGAGCTAACCTTTCACTGAATGAACAAAGTCCCCTTTATGTAGGATAACAAGACTGAATACAGTATGCGCATTAGTACACGGAGTGAGTTAAAAGCCTAGTGCACTTGAGGGATGACGGGATTCCTCACTTGTGGAAAATATCTAGATGATTTGACATGTACAGCATAGCTCTGGGATTATGAGCACAGCCCTAGAAAGCACACTAGTGGACAAGGGACCACCAAGATAGGGAAGGAGAAACAGGGACTGTTGACATGATGACACGCACAGGCAAAAGGAATAAGCTCACTGACTTTGTAACATGGAAGAGAGGCTGCCTGTCTCTTGGTGGACCTACACTTTAAGAACAATCACCACCAGAGTTTTGGGAAATTAATTAAATTGCCAGTAATCACAGTTTTATCCATGCAACTTGAATGCCAGACTGATGAAAGTGTGCTATATGAATGGAGATTAGCAGGGTTTGATCTTGGCAGGGTATAGACTCTGAAATAATATTTTCAATTCAGCCCAGATTAAAAAAAAAACAAAAAAAAAAACACACAATCAAACAGGATGGAGATGTGGTCAATGAAATTCAGCTTACTGTGTGTTGTGATTTGTGTTTCACACAGCATGAATTATTGGAACAGCACATCAATATCACATCCAGGGGTATCTGTAGTCCCTTTTCAATGAGACGTGCTCTTGAGACTTTGAACACACCGTGCACAGTGATTTTCATTTGCGACAACATCAACACAAAGATGTTTTTTGATGATCTGGGCAGTAGGATGAGAAGGGAATATTTTGGTTTGTGCAATTAATTCACCTTTGATTCTCTGACACAAATTCATTCACCTTCTTTTTTATATTTTATTTTTTGGATATTATATCAGATGGACTTGCTGAATCAGTGGCCTGGTATTAGCCAGACATGTTTTTTTTTTTGTAGTGATTGAGGTTAAGGTTGTTCAATTACATAATGAATTGCTTTCACTGGCTTCTCAGGTCCAAATAATAAACCAACAAAATGACTCAATACACATTTGACAGTCACACAGCTGACAGCAATATATTAGTAAAGTAGAATTCTGCTACTGTCTCTATTTTTCTTATCTTCTCATCTTTTCTTATCTTTCTCATTCTTGATCTGTGTCTCAATTTTTTCCCTCACATTTGACTTAAGCACGGGATCAGCTGTGTTCCACAAGGCTTTGGAACATGAAGGACAGCAGAACATTTGTTAAATTTTTGACTGTAATGAACTTTTGATACACCTAGATCCTGCAATAGCTTTATATATTAGTGATGGGAATTACGGCTCTTTTCAGCGAGTCGGATCGTTGGGCTCGGCTCACCAATAAGAGTTAACTCACTGAAACTGTCTTTTGAAATCTTATAACATTACTTTGCAGTGGATTTCATAAAATGTATTTAAATAAATATTAAATCAGCAACGTTTTATACATGTGCTTGCAGTAAGCATCTTTGATAGTGTTAATGCTGATAGTGACAATTCATCATTTATTCATCTTACTAACTGCTTTATCATGGTCAGGGCTGCAGAGGATCCAGAGTCTATCCTGGGAGCACTGGGTGCATGATGGAAGAATACACCCTGGGTGGGATGCAAATCCATCACAGGGCAGCATACACACACACACACACACAATCGTTCACACCTAAAGGCAATTTAGCATAGTGAATCAACCTACCTGCAAGTTTTGGAAGCTGGGGAACCTGGAAGAAACCCAGACAGACAAAACAACACACAGTCATTAACCGGCGCTCAGGATCGAACCCTAGAGCTGTGAAGCAGCAACTCCACCTGCTGCACCACCATGCCACCCTACACTCATAGTCATCACCCCTAATACACCTGACCTCAGTGCAGCTGATCCTCTCTGTCTTCATTCACACAGCTGATATTCAAACATACTCCTCACCAGTCACATTAACAAACAGCTCAGATGTTGAAATGAGGTTTCCATGGAAACATTTCAATTAAATTATACTGCAGGAGTAACAGCATTGACTACAAAATGCTGGAGGGGCAATTTGCTGGCTTGATTTGGGCCCACTTGTCCCCGTAGAGGAAAGAGTCACTGCAAATCAATACAAAGATATTCTGACTTATCACATTTGTTCTATGAAGTAATTTTACTGTCTTGATAGAAGTGGTCTCTTCCACAATGACCTCACCCTCATCCACAGAGCATAAGGACTCACTAAATGGTTTGACAAATGATAACTCATTCATTCATCTTCAGAAACCGCTTTATTCTGGTCAGGGTCACAGCAGATCCGGAGCCTATCCCAGGAACACTGGGGAGTATGCAAATTATGAAAATCATATGCTATGGCCTTCACTGTCACCAGCTCTTATCCCTGCTGAACACCCATGGGAAATTTTGTTAGACATCGCTCTGCATCATACATCATCATCAAAACTCCAGCTGAGGGAATATCTTTTAGAAGAAAGGTGTTCATTCCTCCAGTACAGTTCCAGAGACTTGTAGAATCTATGCTAAGCTGCTCTGGTGGCTCTTGGTGGCACAGCACCTTTTATTTTTATGTTGGTTTTTCCTTTAATTTGTCAACTGCCTGAATATGCACACCCATGGTCTAGGTAGGGAACATATAGGTTACACTGCATTGAGTGCCATAAAAGACATAAAACATCTTCTGCTGAATGTGATGAATTAAGCATTATCAGTCTCACTTGAGTGGACTTAACTCATGCATCCTGCATTCATGATGAATCAGAGGCTCCTCATATAAACACATTTGGTAAATTACCCTGACTAATAAATCAAAATTCTCTCTTGTTATGATCATCTTTCACTATTAGTAACAAACTGAGCAGATTACAGGGGAAGCACAAAAGACTTTCACTATCTTACTTCTTCTTTTTCTTCTTCCGCACAGAGACAGAGCATGATTGGGCTTATGGGATAAACCATTAATCTTCTTTTCGTGAGTGTGCTTTCTTCCTTATTCCCACAAGCTCAGACAGAGATGGTTTCAAGAGGACCTACTAATATGTTTCTGTTTGCTCTATATACTCCCATCCACAATTTGTGGACTGAAACCTTTAGTCAATCTCCAGGGGAGGCCAACTGGACACTGTAAGTTAATTCAACAGTGGCTCCCCAAATCGGTATTATAGAAAGTATCAAAAAGGTTACAAAATATTTTCATTTAAAAAAAGATTGTTGGCTGCATTTTGTCTTATTAAAAATGCTAGTTATGTATGTAACTGTGTATGATGTAGAATGTTGTATAAAATACTGTTGTTAAAGACCATCACTCCCTGGAACCTTCTTGCTGAGTTTCCACAGTGTCAGTGCTGTTTCTGAATGACAGGACACCTGTAAGGTTGGACAGTTCCTTGTAGCATAGGTTAACCATGTGATTCTCACTGCCCTTGGAGGTTATCCGGTGTTTAAAAAACTACAGTTACATACACAATTAGTTCTACTTCTACTAAAACTGTCTGGAAAGGTGTTCGGAGATGACCACCACACTCATGCCATTGGAAGGGCAATGTTAACCTTGTAGAACCTAGAGAAGGTAAACACTAATGCAGGCCCATTTATATGCTTTATTCTGAGACTTCCATTTCAATTTAGCATCCTGAATGGACGCATTAAAGGAAGATCTTATGGGACTCCATTAAAAGGATGAAATCCCACACATTGCTCCTTTCACAAAGGCAATGACAAGTTTATGAGCCCCAGGTGAGATACACCTTCAACATAATTGGACTTTCACTATCAAACAGTCCCTGTAGGTAAGTTAGTACTCTAGGAACCAGGCAGTGCACTGAATCCAAATGATGGAGTGCTCATGATTTGCAAAACCTAAGAACACACATCACCCATGTACTAGGTGCTCTTGAGTTCTGGAGTCTCTTTTGTACTACAGGGGTCTCTACCTGCTCTACACTCAGAGCCGGCAACCACGGACATAGGTTACCTGGCCTAGTGTGCTTGGAATTCTGTCCATATTTGACAACCGATGTATTTAGGGAGAAAGATCCCAGTGAGTCCCAACCACAGCATCAGAGGCCACTTTAAGGCCACAAGCAGGACTCTGTACAGTGTGGTCAGAATTAGCAGTAGAGGCAGAAACACATACAGAAGACAGCGAGATCAGTCATAAGCCAGTGTGTCCTGACCTAGTGGACTATCTAGCTCAGCCATAGAGAACCATAATCAACAGTGAGTTGATTTGTCATCCACGAAGAGGTCCACCGATGCCCTGCCAAACCTTTCCCAGATCTGGGACACCACATCTGGGGGAAGGCAGTAATCTCCTGGCCATAAACACTGTCTTGACCCATACTTGGACTTTGTGCTCTGCATTTAACCCATCCAAGTGCACACACACACACACACACACACAGCAGTGAACACACACCCGAAGCAGTGGGCAGCCTTTTTTGCTGCGGTGCCTGGGGAGCAGTTGGGGGTTCGGTGCCTTGCTCAAGGGTCTTACCTCAGTCGTGGTATTGAGGGTGGATGAGAGCGCTGGTCATTCACTCCCCCCACCTACAATCCCTGCCAGCCTGAGACTCGAACCCATGACCTTCAGGGTCACCTTCGGGTCACAAGTCCGACTCTCTAACTATTAGGCCATTAACCATTAGGCCACGACTGTTACAGCTAGTTAACATCCTTAGCAGGAATTCAATTGGGAAGCACAATAGTGTCAACTATTGAATAAATATAAGTTGGGGTGGCAGGGTGGGAAGCATTCTCAAGGAATCCAGCTTCATACTTGTACTAGGGAGGTTAATGGTACAAGGGATGATAACATACAGAATAGGACAGGGGTTACTGGCAACCCTGGCACATGGGATTGATTCACACATGTCCAACAGTGTGTACTGTGCCAATTACACTTGGCCAGGCAGAAAGCCATCTTGTGTCCTGGCCTAGGTGTCCCAATGCCAAAAGCAAGATTTTGATCATCTCCATCACAGAGGATATTGCTGCATTTTGGAGTGATCATTGCAATGCAAGCAGCAAAATGGCTAATGAATTTCCTATTTGCGCCATGTATGAGGGAACCCAACTCACGCTAGCAGCTGCAGAGTTCCAAATGGCCCCAAAAGGTATAAAATACACTCACCAGAGCCATGAAGAGATGAAAGGAGATTATAAGAGATGACAGGCATCTATTGCCAGCTTTGGAGGAGCTGTTACATAGATAGGCCTATAAGATGTAGAAGAGGTCTGTCATGTGTACAAGGTGAGAAGATGGAAAGGGGATGATGGCTGTTTGACAACAGTATTAATATTGAATACTAAAGTCAAACTTCATGACTTTATTTTGTGTGCACATGTACAAAAGAAGGTATCCATGCAATTTCCACTGCCGATGTTGGTTACAAGGGGTAAAATGGTAAATTTAGCAATATTTTAAATATGCTATCACTGGTGACTCACTTCAAGTGCAAGGTGTTTAGGGAAGTGAAAGAAAAGGGAGAGGAGGGAGAAGAGACAGAAGAGGTATGTAAAATAAACAGTGAACAGCTCCTACCTGTCTGTACTGAAGGCCAATGGACCACATGGGACCACTTTATTCTGAAGGACAAAGCCAGCTCTCTACCCCAGCAACAATGCAAGACATAGACAACACACAATTTACTGGAACCACAGAAATATTGCACTTTTTCCTCCCACCATTTGAGCATTCATAATGTGAGACTATGCTACATGTTGTACTCCTTTTCCAGGATTTCCTGGGAAAAAACCTTGTCCTTGGCAATTTCTTTAGTGTTTTGGTGCTTAAATCAATAATGGGTGTGACAGATTTGACCTACGGTCATGGACTTGTGGACATGGACTTAAATAAATCAATGCTATCTAACATACTGCTAGAAACCATTGTCAGACACAATGCATTATTGCAATTCTTGAATGGTAATGTTAAAAGATTGTTGTCACAGATTTTGATTGGCTTATTGATATAGCAGCATCTAACAATGTCTAGACATACTGTAATATCCAGTATGTTCCACAATGTTCTTGTACCAAACATAAATGTTATGTCTAATACTTGTCTATAATGATTTACATATGTGCATTTGTAGGAGCTACAATGCCTGTGCCAGTTGTTGACCAATAGATGACCAATGTGAGAATGTTGATTGGCTCATAACCTCAATATTCTCAAACATCTGACGGCCTGCTGCAACATCTGCTGCCTCATTTGCCATTCTAATTGTAATCCCACCGTGGCCAAAATAAAGGCTGACTGCACTAATTGGCTGGAATTGCCTCACACTTTTTTATGAGTCATATTGAAAAGTGTTTATTTTCCAGTGGCCATGGCCATGACTTATTGTTTCAATCATCCAAAGACAAGCACTGACAAAAAAAAAAAAAAGATATATTATTTATTTATTCAACCCACTACAACACACTGAAAAGCCATTACTAACTCTCTGTTCACAGACTTAACATTTTATCCAACTGGAAATGTTGAATGCAGCATTAATTGTTTTTCATTCCTACCAATAAACAGGAAAGTGCTATTTAACGGCTTCATTCGGAATGCCACTCTCACTCTCTAAGCCTGCGTCTGAACTGCCTACACACATTAATGCAAAACTAAGCAACCAGCACTAAAAGTAAAGGCTGCTTCTCCCTCACCAATCCAACCATAATACATTTCTGCCTAGGGGATGATTAAAGTTAAAAGCTTAGAAGTTCTTTCTTAAACGTTGCATTTGGAGATAAGGGAATATAATGGAAACACACGAGATTGTGCATTTCTTAAAAAAAAAACAAAAAAAAAACTGCACTATCCTTTGTAATATATTACCTATTGCAGTATGAAATGTCTAAAGTTTTGGAGAAAGACCTTACCTGGAACTCCTCCCTCCCTACTATATTCCCTACTCACCACAACTGCCCTCTGTGATGAGTTTTCACACACAATTAATTGACAGAAAATGTGATCTACATTAATAAACGAATCATTGACCAATTCCAGTAATGTGAAATGATGCAAAGTGTACTGCATTATAATAATGTAGTGTACGTGTTTGCTAAATGCGTCTGAACTGTGCGATACATTTGCGTATTAAAAAGTGCAGGTAACAGAACAGAGCACAGGCAGAAATAGAAAAAATGAAGCAGTCAAATAACGGCAGATTCTATGCTTGAACTGAAATGTCTGAGTGCATGAAATGACATGATGTGGTTGATACAGTTTACCTCTCAGCAAAACAACTCTAAATGCTGCAAATTTATTATATCCAAGCAACAAGGACCCACTTGTGTCTGACCCAGCATCGGTCACTGATTCTGTATGCACTGCTTTTGTTGTGGGTGTCTGGCATTGCCTATGTCTGCGAGCTGGTGGCAGATGAAGTCAAACCACCCCCCATTAATGTTTAACAGTGCTTTGTGAGTTTGTAAAAGACACACTTCCTTCCTCATTTAACAGAAAACATATTCGCTAATCACAGCAGGGAGCACATATTCCTATTCTTCTAATTCCTTTAATAATATACCATGTGAACAGTTCATGTGAGTTCATAATTCATTTCACAGTTATAAAAGCAATCGTTTTTTTTTTATTTTTTTTTAACTTGCAGTAATTAGTCTTTTTATGCCTTTCATTTGGTATGGTACAGAGGACGTGATCAATTTTGAAATAATTTATAAACCACTGCAAGACCTACTCAGTGGAAGGGACTGTAAATCAGTCCATTGAAAAAAATAATAAGTGACAAATTGCCAAATTGTTCCATTTTACTAAGAACACAATGTCCACATAATTACTTTGACCACACAAGTGACCATTTATGCATTTGGCTTTATTTACAATAACATTTAAAAGATGAGTTGAATAAAGAGACTAATTCTAACAGCTGCTAAATGCTGTTTGAGAAACACATTGCATGGCATCTAAATTAGAAATGAAGGAAGGGAAAATCAATTTTGCATTAATGCAATAAAAAAAAAAAAGAAATTATGTCAGAAACTTGTTAATGAGATTTTCTTATAGTTCCTCTTTTAGTCCCACTGAAATGTGCCGCCTTGTCCAAATGCTAATGCAACATTACAATGTACTTTTAAACTGTTCTGAATATGACAAAACCTTATACTGCCAGAGGAAGGATTGATGAAGCTGAGACATCATTGTGTGTGGAAGAAAACCTTCCCTGGGCCAACCCAGTGCCACACAATCCACTACAAACACCACCATAGTTGACATCCTCAGAGTCCGTTCTGTCTCAACACCATCACTTATTAATATAGCGAAAGCCTGGGTTACAACCTGACAAGTGTGCTGGTGTCCCTAGCTGATAATTATCCCTGAACCAAAGGAGGTTCCACCTAATGAAAAAAAGAGTCAATGGTTATTTGCACTCGTATTCCCCTATATCATAACGATTGCCGTGTGACTGATAGGAGACCAGAAATCTCCCATAATCCTTGCTAGTCACAGGATTTTTGCTAGGCAGCTCAAGTTGGGCAGTGTATTTAAAGTGTGATAGATGACGTTTCGTTAAAGCTCGCCTTCCGTTTCATTTTGTGTGTCTGCTGTCCCTGCGGAGGAGAACCTGCACAGGAATTGCAATATAGTTCTGTCAGCAAGCTTTTGTTTTCCCTCAATCTGCACTGACTTAAATGTTCCACACTTTTATTGATTTCTTACCTTGCTTTTGGCTGGGACAAATGCCTGAGACCAAGAATGGTAAGGCTATCATTTGCCTTTCCCCTCAATTACTACACCACATTTCCTTGATCTTTCTCAGCAAATTCAGAGTTCTTTGGAGGAACACAGTACCTCACATCTTCAGTCTTGTTTCCTGCTTAAATAGATTACCTCAGAGTTGCCCATATATTAAGAAAGCAGCAAAACCCAATAGGGCGTGCTGTTATAGGAAAATAATTAACACCAGGCGTCATATAAAGTCATTATAACCCCAAAGTGGATTATTTTCCAATAATAGCACAACCCCAAAGTGTTTTATTCCTCTTATACCATAGCAATTTGTCACTGATTAAAAATTTTAGTTTACTAAAGAATGCATGCATATTTTTAACCTTTATACTTTATTCAAAAAAAGTTTATACTTTTATACAGTTGTTCCTTCACCAGCCTCTCTTTTTTCTCTCTTAAAGTTAATTAGACCAAAAAAAAAAAAAAAAAAAAGCAGCCATGCATGATACCGTGTCCTGAGGACTTTCCTGTGGTGGAAAACCTACTGACTGTAACAAAACGCTGACAATGAGTACCCCTTCCATAAAAATCTCTCAATATCAACAATTATATTATTATCCTTGTTAAATGACAACATGTTTTTATCTGTATATTATTAGGCTTAGAATATGCAGAGCATCTGCTGAATTAGTTGTTTCTATAGAAGCGATAACGTATGAAAGCAAGTGCATTAATATATACCTGTGATTTGAATTACAGCCTGCACTATCATCAGAGCTGCTGTTACAGAAAATTAATCAAGGCCTTCTGACCATCCAACAGCACCGTGGTATAATATAACATTAACATAATATTAATATAACATATAATATAACATAATATTAAATCTCCCCAGAAATCAAGCAGTGATGTGATTGAAAACTTTCACGTCTCATCGATAATGCATGTTTGTATTTCATCTCTGCAAAGGTGTCCAGTGGGGTTTGCATAAGCAACTCCATCAATATGTCGTAAACAGATGCTCTCCCAGGCACAAGATGCGCAAGTTGCAGCTGAGCTGTTTATAAGACTCCATACACACACTGTTTGGAGTTAGTAATGCCACAATATGGACAGACGATTACTTCTAACAACAGCTTAGATGTCTACTTGTGATTAATGTCTATGGTGTGCCATGTATATTGAAAAGGACTCACAACAAAAGGTGTGTATGATATTAATAAATGTGACCTTGAATAAGACTCACGTGTCCCATCTCTGAGTCCATCAGAATGTAGAGAACTCAGATATTGGAATTACTTTGTGTGAAGAAACCAGTGGTCATTTTGGGCCTACCGAACAGAAAACAATATTTTATTGTATTTTTTCCACAATATTACAAAACAGAATAGAGAAAAACAACACAAGCAGATAAAGTTATAGTAAGAGCACACATTCCAACACACACATGTTTGTCTTACTATCCTTATGAGGACCTTCCATTGGCATAATTATTACTGCACCTAATCCTAATCTCAGTTAAAAAAAAAAAAAAAGAAAAAAAAAAGATTTTTAATAAAAGCTTTTTGTTTTGTAAAAAAAGAAAAAAAAAGAAAAACAAATGTCCCAACGAGGTCAAAATGGTCAGATTTTCCGATCCTCATGGGGACATTTGGTCCCCACCAAGTTATAAACTCACCTGCCATATACACATACAAATAATATATTAATTACACAGAAGGTTACAGAGTTACAGAGCAATGATAATTTGCAAAGGGAAGGGACATCGTCATGTGAAATTAACAGAAATCTAAACAGTAAAAATTTCAATAGACCCATAAAAATATAAAATTTTCTTAAAAACAATTCCAGTGAACTAGAGGTATTTGCAATGATGTTCTGTTTTAATTTGGCCAAATCACAGCGATGTGGTACTAAAAAAAGCCAACTATGGGATTGATTTCTAACATTAACTTTAACAGTTATGAATAGGTTTCAAATATGGACCCTCAGTAAAGCTGGGAAAGACTTGAATGGGACAGACTAGCATGGGTTTTTTTTACATTTGGTGTAGTAACTGTGCTTGGCAAAGGCAGGCAGGCAGTGGACAACCTTGAATTGCAAAAGACCAAGCCTCATACAAAATGATGAGGAGCAAATGCTGAAGTATTTTGTTCAGTTCACCAAACTCAATTTCTAGGTACTGCTTCCAGTTTTTCAATTATGGAAAGTCAACTGGTCAAACTGAGTAATAGCTGTGTACAGTTTGGATATATTTCAACACAGGTCTGAATGGCAAAGATCAATATATGATAAATGGTGAAAGACATATTTGCTTGAAAAAAAAGTTGAGCTGTAGATACCTACAAAAAAATAGGATTTGGGTAAGTTAAATTCCCTCTTAATCATGCACAAATGACACAAAAACTAGATAATCTTTGGAGTCTATGGATCAATCCAGTTGCCATATATCTTTGGGGCAGAAAGGATTGGCATTCACAGGACATCTCTCTTAATACACTACACATACAGTGGGTGAGGACTGAAAAAAACATCTTAAATGCATCCCATAGTTATAGATAGGATACCCAAGCTTAGCAGAATTTGCTTGGTCAACCCAAAAGATCAAGCTACACTATATGGCCAAAGGTTTGTGGACACCTGACCATCACCCATATGTGGGCCTTCCTTAAACTTTTGCCACAAAGTTAGAAGCACACAATTGTATAGGATGTCTTAGTACTCTCTAGCATTATAATTTCCCTTCACTGAAACTAAGATGTCCAAACCAGCTCCAGCATGACAATGCTCCTGTGCACAAAGCGAGCTCCATGAAGACATGGTTTGCCAAGGTTGGTGTAGAAGAACTCAAGTGGTCTGCACAGATCCCTGATCTCAACCCCACTGAACACCGTTGTGTTGGATGAACTGATCTTGTGGCTGAATGGGCAAATCGCCAAACCCACACTCCAAAATCTAGTGGAAAGCCATCCCAGAAGAGTATTCTATTATAGGCTATTATAACAGCATTTATAACAGCAAAGGAGGACTAAATCTGGGATGGGATGTTCAAAAAGCACATATGGGTGTGGTCAGGTGTCCACAAACTTTTGGCCGTATAGTGATGTACACTAGCTAATATTGAAGACTAGGAATCTCTTGTCAGTAACAACTCACATGCTTACTAGCATTACAGTTAAATAAGAGTCACAACTCAATCGCCCATTCACTATCATCCCAATAGCAGAAAAATGAATCACAAGAGCATACAAGACATTCTCCTGAACTCAGTTCAACAGAGTCATTTTGAATGGAGTCAGTGTTTAGTGACTTTTTGTAGATTAACAGCTCCACTTTAAAGTAGTTTCCCATTCAAGGTGAAATCATAATATAGGACAAGTAAACAATGAGTCATACATGCATTATGCTTTAAATGACTGCTAATTTAAATACGTGGCATTGAATCACAGAATAGTCTACTGATCATGTAAAACTGTAATACAGTTTATCAAATTTTTAGTCAGAACATGCTTTCAAAAGTCTCCTCTAAATCCATGGTTTGCAAATTAGGGTCCAGGAAACCCCAGGAATGCATGAAGCATAGCCATGGGGTTCATCATTTTTTAAAATTTAATTACAGCAGTGGAACCCACCATTATCAAAGATATTACATTCATTATTATTGAGTTCTTACGGTTATTAGCCTTGACACTACAACTGAATAGGTTTAATCCAAATTGCAATCTCAGGGTCCCTGGATTACTAGTGGTTACTGTGCAGGGAACCAACCCCAGCCACTGGGGTTACACACGACAGTGCACTCCCAGTGCTGTTCCCAAACCTGGATAAAATTGGGGAGGGTTGCATCAGGAAGGACATCCGGCGTAAAAACTGTGCCGAATCAAGTATGCGGACCAATGGTCTGCTGTGGCGACTCCTAACAGGAGCAGCCAAAAGAAGAAGAAGAATCCAAATCTCAATATCAAAAACAAGTAGGACTATAAAAAAAAAATGGCAACCTCGACCTAATGTGTTCTGTTGGTATAAAGTTCAGGAATAAAAATCTCTATGGCTCTAATAAATCAAATATTATAATACACATTTAAATAATGTTAAGGAAGTCTGTAATGAGAGGGGTTCATGGAATTTATTTTACAGTTAAACGCACACTGAAAACTTTTATTTTGAACACACAACTATACAGAGTGCTCTTTCACCTTTTACTAATTACTGTTTACTCCATGGGTATGTGTTTGATGGGCAGCTAAGATCCTCTTACTGTGGAAACACCATGAGGTTTCAGAAGTTCTTTATTCGGTGACTCTCAGAAGCACTTCTAACGAAACAAACCAAGCATAAGTCCATTTCATAGGAACTTTTGTCCCTTTTGGATAAACATACACTCATTCATGATGCTCAGAGACCTGCTATTCAGTACTCAATGTGTGTGGGATGGCTGGCAAGCACTGTGTTTCCTCTCAATGCTAAACTGTCCTGACCTGTTTCAACAGTTTTAGATTATCATAATATCACAGTTTGTTTACAGCATTTTCTGTCATTTTCCTCTTGAAATAAATTAGGGAAAGACTGGTAAATAAGAAATTTAATGTATGTCAGTGAGAGTGATGGTAAAATGTTAAAAGATATCAAACAAGCTATGCTTGTACATCTGTCAAGACACATAAATCATTTAAATCAGTTGAAAGTTACCAAAATGTCATTTATCATTAGACCTCAAATTTGTTTGAGAAGTTTTTCCGAAGTATTAAAAACCATTTGATAAATGGTAAAGAATATAAAAGTGGGCTGTTACATTAACACAGGATTAATAATGTACTCTCAAAAAGAGCAAAAAAAAAAAAAAAAATCTACACACTAAACACAAATTATAATTTAGATTCTGATATTTTTAAAATAAGAATAAAATTCTGTAGGAATCCTTCCTTTGCACCACAGACATAGGGGATTACTAGCAAAATGGGTGAACATACAGACACAATAAAAGATTCAGATAAAATATAAAGTATTCAATATCTCAGCATAATGTAATTTGACTTGGATCCTGTCGTCTTCAGAAGGTTGGCAGAAAAATGTCTTTTGCTGGATGGGAGGGGATCAGGAGTGGCGTAGCAGACAATGCATAATACAGTTAGTTATTAAAGGCAGTATGCTGAATTATTTAGAGTCACTTGCAGTTTTGCTCTATGACAAGGTCAGCTTAGAAAAGTGGCATTAAAGTTTCATATTTGTGCTTTTCCTGGATCAAGTTAAGTTTCAAAGAATCGATTATCTTCGTGCTTGTGAGGAAAAAAACTAACTACAACACATTTTGATGGTTAAGTATTCTCATGCTACACAGTCATTTCTAAAATAATTAAATAACTGGGGGAGAAACATCCGAGATGTTCACTTTTTTGTACTTTTATTGTCTTTTATTAAGTAATTCTAGCAACACAGAAAGGCAAATGGACTCTAAATGTGCTGATTATTTTCCAGGACAAAAATGCATATACCCTAAAATTGCATTTGAAAGCAATATAAAATTGGCAATATGCAAACTAATTAGAATGAGCTTTTTTATTTTACATAATCAGCTCCCACCTGGTTCTTTTTCTCAAACACAATTAGATTTTTATAAAGCTTACTATAGATATATGGTTAAAAAAAAAAAAAAAAAAAACAATTAAAATTTCCATGTAATTTTGCACTACATTAGTGGCAGACCCACCCCCAGCATGTTTTTGTCTAACAAACCACAGTGATCTCTTTAGGTAATTATAAAGCCCAAGACAGCTCAGTCAGGATTGTTAGAAAGGAGGATACACACTAAAAAAATGCAGAAATAACGTACGCATGTATAAGAACCACAGAGTATAACCATTAGACACAGAAACTGTGGCTACAACACCATGCATATAACAAACTGATCTGATTTAAGATTCAGATCTGATCCAGATGCAGATATGCACTTTAAAAGATTTCAGCAAGCCCCTGGATCCCTTCGACCTTCCATCCTCTGCCATTCATGAGGCGGCTTTATTGATTTAAACTGGGGTTACAGGGCCTCGGAGTGCAGATTTAAATTGAATCTTGTCCAAAGTCCGTAGGCTCATTGCACAAGACACTGTCACTGAATCCAAAGTCACTCATATGTCAAGCAAAATGACACTGGATGTTTTCCAAATGCTGGGGTTTGAAAGGAGAGGTTTTTGAAACGAGAATGTATTCTAACAAGTAACGGACACTGAGCAAAGTGCCAGTATCTAATAGTCTGATGCTAATATCTAGTTTCAGTATTCTTATCATTTGAATGTTAAATGTCTAAGCCAACTCATTGCTTGTAGCTGTTTCTAACTAGTAGAACTGATGTATGTAAGTTCACATTGCATTCTGGGTCCTTTAGCCTCACAGACTACATTATATGAACAATTTAAAAAAGAGAATATAGCTGCAAGCAGTGAGTTGTGATTTAGCGAGGGAGGAAGACCAGAAGCCATTGGGACCATCAGTGATTGTTCCCAAGGTGATATACAGGTACTAAATTTGAAGGCAATACGTCAATTAGTTTCTCAAATATTGCCTTGCTTCCTGTTTTCGGTAGCGCTCCTAATTTGCAAATTAACATGAATCTTGTTAACTTCAGGTCATTGAGCTGAACGTATGGCCAGGGTTGCCACGGTTGATGACAATGCATAAGAGCGTTGCTGAGAATTGGCCCTCCTGTTTGGTGACTTTGCTGTCAAATTTTGTTCAGGTACTCATGATGCTGTGATCTAAATTGTGCCAAATGCTGATTGGACAAAATCTGTATGTGAAGAATTGAAAAAAAAAATGTTTTTAACAATGTTAAAATGCAAAATGGGGGACTTCCTGTTTGGCTGATCACAATTACATCAAGAGCACTCACCACCTGAAAGAAGAACGGTGCTATGATCCAAATTTCTCTATGCAAATTTGTAGGAGGAGAAGAGAAATAACTGTTGTTGGAAAAAATTCAAAATGGGGGAAAATCCATCTTTTTTTGTAAGATGAATAGGAAGAAAATTCTGATTCTCAAAGTAAGTAAATAGGTTTTATTTATAAAGCGTATTTACAGCAAAAATATTTGCCCAAAGTGCTATACATACATACATAAGAAGAAAGTTATAAAATAACAAAAGACTAAAAATACCGACAGGGCACAATAGATAAATAATAATGCTATAATAGTAAAGCTATAATTTATAAATAAATAAAAAAGAGGCATGTATTATGCTTTCTTATATATAAAATGCAGTTTTAAAGTGTGCTGGCGTCGTGACTAGAATAATCGTTCATTACACACATACAGAAATGCATTGACACATGGTCTGTCTTTTGGAAATGGCACAGCAGGAAGGACAGCAGTATTTATGAGAAGTGCATCAGGAGGTCTCTCTATTCACTTTCAAACAATTGTTTACACTGAGATGAAGATGAAGAAACAGGAGCACTGCATTTAGGAAAAAACTGATACTGTCCTATTATTCATAGTTTTAGACCGCTGAGGCTGTCGTACCATCTGGCAGTCAGGGCTAGCATGCCTTGGGGAGGTGTACTTCACACCACCGATGAACTGCAGCTAGAATAGCAGTGGGTAAAGGTTACATGTCTGGGATAACACTATTACAACCTGAAACAAAAGATGATGTAAGTTCAAGACACTCACATATATCACCTCTACCAATGCAAGGTATGGAAAGAAACCTCTGCTGGCGAACAAGCTCTTATTGTCTTAATGTGTGTTTGCGTCCACTCTACAGATGAAGTCAAGTCAAGTCAAGTCAAGTCAAGTGGAGTTTATTGTCATTTCAACTATATACAGCCAGTTAGTACATAGTGAAATGAAACAAGTCCTCACAACATCGACTGAAACATTCACATCATGTGTAAGCAAGGACGGATTAACCACTGGGCTGATTGGGCCACTGCACAACTGCTAAGAGAAAACAAAAAAAGAGAAAGAGAATATAGACCTATTCTAAACACATAGATGTTAGTGGAAGACCATGTGCTGTGGCTATTAATTATTGGTTTACTGAGATTCTGTCACATGGATCATCCTGAGAAAGGACAGGATAGATCTATGGAACATGATATCAGTGGGCAGAATCGGCCGATGATTTTTATTTTGTTACTATATAGTTCAAGTATGTTGGATTTCTTCTAAATTTCTTCTAAATATGTCAGTGAACTGGGAAGGAAAAGAAAATGCACTGGCACTAGTATTCATGATGAACAATTGTTAGGCAAGTGTCATCATGACCTGGAGATTTGTGATTCAATTCGATTCAGTTTTATTTGTATAGCGCTTTTAACAATGGACATTGTCACAAAGCAGCTTTACAGAAATAAATGGATTCGCA
>CM075018.1:17863455-17884514 GCA_037576675.1 Pangasius sanitwongsei
CGTGGCAACCGCAGCCCCAAAGCCACTACAGCAATCACAGTCCCAAGCCATTACAGTACAGCTCCCCATATGTGATCTGTCTGAAACAGACAGTGTCTGGATGATGTGTTTCATGCCTTTCAGTTGGCTCAAGGTCCACTTTATAAGATAACTCTTTCAGCTTTTTTTGTGATTGGATAAAAAAAAGAATGTTCTGATTTGATAAAAGGATACAGTTACAAATGCAAGTCACAGATGTGTTTATTATCATACAGTATGGGCATGTACTTGGGGGTTTGGTGGGGTGGAGAGAGGGATTGTTGTTTGGGGCTGCCTATATAAACGTGAAATAAAATTTTCTATAGCCTACACTTAACTTTTTTAATATTATAATCTGAAAAGATTCCTGACTGACATGATTGCCAAACCTGTTCTTGCATAATGTTACTAGTAAAAAGCAACAAAAGAGACACATAGGCAATTTTTCACAGCCCCAATATCTCATGTCACATTTTTATTGAACTGTGTTGTAATACTTCAGCTGTTGCTATCTCCGATGTTTCATTGTCACTGATGTACTTTTAGTCATTAGTTTCACTGCCATGATTACGCACCTGGGGTGAATTTGGGGTAGGCCAGAGCTGCCTATATAGCTCCCTCTTCGATTCTTTGTTGGTTTAGGTGCATATTGTTTATATGTCTAGCAATAAACTGCTTTTCCATGCTGTTCTTGTTAATATATTGTCTAGACTTTGTAGCTAGTTTGTTTCAGCCTGCTTTTAGATTAAATTGGAATTTAAACCATATTATTTTTATGTATATCATATCGTCTATCATTATTCAAATGTACTGAGTAATAAAAACATAATATTCATTAAAATGCACTCTTATAAAATACCAAATGTATAAATTGATAAATGCTTAATTATATAATATGGTGTCTTTTTTTTTTTTTTAGGTTCTGCTTGAATATATGCTGTAGGTCATAATAGTTTACTAGGAAATTTGGAAATTAAGAATTTAAGGAAATGAAGAAGTTTCATTAGGTTCTGCAATAGTGGATAGATCAAATTCTTGAGATCCCTAATCAAATAACTAGACATGGAATACAGAAAGCATTATAGGGATCTTGTTGTGTGTAGAGTGGCACAAAAACCGAGTAAGACCGTTGTGCTGAAAGATTTGAGGCCTCATCTATTCATATGTGATATATTTGAATTTCCTGAGCCTGTCCAGATTATTAATACTCAGTCAGAGTGTTTATCTGTGTATGAAGCAAGAGGAAGGAAGGCTGCCCTGATACGATTATTTAATACATAAACTGTAGATGGGATTTTGTTAAAGGGATATATCCTCGACCACTACAGCTTTATCTCCAACCATACATCAAGATTAGTTTTTTTTTTCATATGAGCTTGGTTATAAGGCTGTACACACTACATCTCAGAATATTCTTTGATAAAAAAAAAGCACATCCGCTGATATGTGTTGGAGAACTCATGATTGTTAGAGAGTGCGTTCATCATTCACAGTCAACGTTATCACCATATTTATGGCGCTAACTGAAACGGAAATGTTATAGCTAACAGAGTTTCATATTAATTTTCACACTTGTCGCACTTTCATTGATTCATTGATTCATTTCACTGGTATTTAGGTAATCAATTTACTCATGTTATTATGATAATTCATTAGAAAATGCCATTAGTTTGATGTATGTGAAGATAGATTCATTAGCATGTATATCTGCTAATAGATCTCATTATTAGCTAGAGACATATCTTAAAGACCTTATATCATATAATCTGAAAAACTTGTCATTAAAACTCAGGTCATAATTGTACTGAAGTGAATAATTAAAACTCAGGTCACAAATGCGACAGCAAGTCTGAATTTAGCCTCTAAGATATGCTGGCTCATGCCTGGTCCAGCGAAGCATAGGCAGACCTCATTACAGAGTCAGATTAGAGATCATTTGAGAGTGAGATAAAGAGAAAGTGTGGGAGGGTGTATAATTATATGCTATAATTATTGGCACCCATCATGAAAATGAGCAAAAAAATAATGTTTACATTTAAACATTACACATAATAATTCCTATTTTTAAGGAACAGCATTTTGTCACAAAGCATGAAAATTACTGACACTCCTAAACATGTTTCAGATTAATGCCATTTCCATTCTTTCTTGGGGTATAAATATGATAACTTATTTTCATCACCGTCAAGGAAATCAATGAGCTTTTAACATGTTCAAGTCAGGTAATGGATATAAAAAAATTACCATAATGAAAAAAAAAAGAAGTTTAAAATTCATTAGGTATAACACGGCCATATTTTAAAAAGTTTCAAAAGTCTGGAACAATTATATATTATTGGATGCATGAGCATCCACAGAATGGAGCAAACGTACTTTACTAAGAATTGTTTGATTAATCAGTCATCTTCAGTAACTGCTATATCCTAGTCGGGGTCATGGTGGATCCAGAGCCAATCCCAGGAACTCTGGGCATGAAGCAGGAATATAGCATTGGATGGGACATCAGTCCATCACAGGGCACCACACACACACACATCACACACTCATTCACACCTACAGCCAATCCACCTGCTGGCATGTTTTTAGGAGACAGGAGGAAACTGCAGAACCCAGAGGAAACCCACATCTGAAACTCCATACAAAGAGTAACTCTAGCTCAGGACTGAACAGTGACCGTGGTGACAATGGTAATGATAATTGAAACTACAACTGTATGGTGATGTGGTCAGATAGGTGCAAAAACTTGGTCATCCACACCACCTGCATGTTTGGCAAAAAAAAAAAAGGGTCTGCATTTCAATTGAACAGATAAGGCATCCTAAACAAATATGAATATGAATACAGATCTGAATACAGTATTTTATGTGTGCATCTGGATCCTGCAGGATGAAACAAAAAAGTTGCACAAGGGTGTGTTTTTTACTTAAATATGCAGTTTTAATGAAATAAAGCTGTTTGTTTGTGGGGAAGGTTGCCAGATTAAAAGAAATTCCCACTCCAACTATTGAAAAACCTCAGAAAAAGACTTGAAACTATCCCAAAATGTTTCCACATAGGAAAAAATAAACACTTTTTTGTTCTTTTCCTGAGTCTTTCTGTGAGAAACTAGTTAACACTGGTAAGCATTTCTAATTTGGAGCATCATTCTGCAATATGTGGGTATTATACACAGAACCTGGCAACCCTGCTCACAGAACAAAGATCAAGCTAATTAACATCATATGCCTCAGAGATACACTATTTGTTTTTTTTTTTCGTCAGTGGTTTCCTCCAGTAGCCTGACTTAACACTGCTTTACTGAACTCTAAAGTAAAACCATATTTCTAGCATATTTCTATACAAACAATAGAGCCGCTGTTATAAACAATATAATTCTAAATTATAAACAATATAATTTATAGAGCCGCTGCTCCATATAGCTCATTAAGACTGTGTGCCGTGCACAAGGCAGTATTTGTGCTGGGCTCTCCTAAAGAACATTTAATTAAATTTAAAAATATGAAATGGTATGTTTATTGCACGTGTTTTTTTTTTTTGTTGTTTTTTTTTGCCATTCTTAAATGATCGTTATCCTTCATTATTAGAAAAACATCTTGGAAAATCAGATGGTGATTATAATGTAATGCTGCTTGAAGGACCCAGAAGCACGTTGAGTCCTTCCAGCTATACAAGAGATTCTTATCAGTGTGTCCAGTCAATTTTTATGATCTTTCTGGAATGTAACAAAGCCAAAAACTGAATTTGATAAAATATTATTACATGGCTATTATTGTCACCTGTAAATCATTTCTTGATTTGGGAAAGACACTGTTGTTTTGAAACATAGTTCTGTCACATTAGATAGAAGAACGCTTGAGAGAAAGTTCCACAGGACATTTGATTCTGATAATATATAAAACAAACAAACAAACAAAATAAATAAATAAAGGTATCATTTGTGAATGAAAAATTACTTCTTTTTCCAGCAGCTCTGTTTTTTTTTTTTCCTTCACTTTTCCAGTGTTTCTAGTGGTTCACATTAAAAAATAAATAAATTTTAAAAAGGTATAGACCATACCCACATCTAGTTTAAATCAGAATACAAAACAGATATGAATATTTTGAGCATTAAACAGATACTGATACAGATAATGGCATTGTGTTACACCTCTAGCATACAGAGAAAAGCACCTGATATCCGTTGTAAAATATGGTGGTGCATGATTGATACTTTGGGGCAGTTATGTAGATTAATAGCATCATGAATTTCACTAAATACCAGGAGTTTTAAAATTCAAAACCTGGACTCCTAAGAGGTGGTTTAGACTTGACTCTTTCAACAAGATGATCTGAAACATACATCTAAATCAAGACAGAAATGACTGTTGGAAGGCAAAATGCAAAATGCAAAATGCAAAAAAAAAAAAAAAAAAAAAAAGTTTGTTTTGTATGTTTTGCAATGACCACCTCAATTTGAGAATCCTAATGAAAATCTGTGGTCTGAATTGAAGAGGAAAGTCCACATGCAGAATAAAGGAACTTGAAATGGTCTGTATGGAGAATGGTCCAAGATTCATAGACAAGTATCCTTACGCTTGTTAGACATTACAGGAAAGGCATCAGTGCTGTTTTTCGGGAACAAAAATGAAAACTTTTATGAAATATTGTGTTAAACTATACATATATAACATGTTTAAGCTTATGTTTAAATATCAAAAATGTTCTTATGAAAAAAAAAAAAAAAACACACATTGTGATGTGTCACACACTCTGACACAAGCTCACATGGGCAACGGGAGGTATCGAGGTGGAGAAGCCAACGGAGAGTGACGAAAAACCAGAAGAAATGAAGCAGAAGCGTAGTAGTAAGTCATCAGTCAGTCTTTTTTTTTTTTTTGTATGTGAGAAGCAAGCTGTTTGAGTCAGTGTGTTCATCATCTCATCCGATGTGTGAACTCGGATGTCGTGAGGCTTTGCACATTGTTAACAGAAAGTGTTGTCTATTGTTACCTTTTATTTCTTACCTTTGATAATTGGAGGTTTTCTGATCTTTGTATTAACCTTTTTTAATGTTTTAATATTAGAAATTTGGTAAAATGGATGGCTATAATGGAAGGGTTTTTTTACTGCTTGTATTTGTTTATTGCCTTCAAGCATTCGCTAGTTATTCACATGTTTTTTTTTTCACATCTTTTCATGTTCTTTTTTCATTATTTCACTACTGTGCTGTATGGCATTATGAAAGTCTGTTTTCAATGAATGCAGCATTCCTTCCTTCTATGCCCATGGTGCAACACTTTAGGATTTTCTCAGTTAAAGCCGGATTGGACAATGTTGAGCCTGAAATTCCTATCTTGCTTATTCACTTTTGTAGATGTGTGTGCAGTCAGACTGTACTGGGCCTCAGATAAGGCCTCTGTGGTCTCACTATTCCATATCTAGCATATAGATAGTAGTAAAGGTACTCTTTGGAGCATATAATACTCTACTCTGCGGCTTGTTGTATGTTCAACAGGAGTTCCTTCTGCTTGAGTCTGCTGTTTGTTGAGTGTGGACTGTTTTGGCGTACTATCGCTATTACATTTATTATAGATACCTCCAAAGGAAGTTGGTGAAGGATATATTTGATGTCCAGCTTCCTGGGCAGTGTGGTGAATAATTTCTGAGTGAATGAGTGAATGGGAAAACAGGCAGGAATGCAGTGCAGCTTTATGAATGATAGAAGGGACATCTGGAATAGAGCTGTGGAAGGAAGTGGAGGGGAAATACCTCAAATGGTGGGCTCCTTCCCCCTGAGATGGATGTGTTTGGGAACCCAGCTGATGGACAAAGTTATTGAGTTCTGCAAGGAGCAAGGCCTTCCATGCCTGGTTGTAGATATCCCCATTTGTCACAAAATGTTTTTTTTTTCCGACCTCCTTCCACATAATCATCGCTGGATCTCCAAGCTTGCCAAGATCAGCATACTAGGCATGGACAAACTCCTCTAAATCAGCAGCTTGGGAACGTCGGACCTAGAGCTGAGTCTCAAATGGCCTGCTAAGAATGTACTGCATCCTATTCACTATGTACATGAGTATGCGTCACCTGATTTTCGTATGGTAGTGACATCTTATATTTGAATAACAATGTCTACTAACCATTCCATTATGTAGATCAGGCTACGGCTGCTGAGTGCAAACAGTGTCCAGCGTTCCACTCTTCTTCTTTTTTTTTTTTTTTTTTTTGCCTCTTTTACTACATCTCAATGAATTTCAATGAAATTGCACCGAAAGTTTGCAAAGTGTGCCATTTCAGACACAGCTTATGACAAACGACTGTTATATTGTGCGAAGAATTAGATTTCCATACCTGTGTGGAAATCTAATTCAGAATTACCAAATTATCCTGTATAATTTGAATTGAAAATGCAGACAATAACAAAGTGGGGGCAATACTAGAAAGCGAGAGAATTTCCTGATGAATTCCTTGTCACTACACATTTCATGTCAGTAGCCAGACACAAATATACAAAGTATCTAAAATCTCACTGATTTCCAAAATAATCTAAATGCAGGGTCCATTGAGTCCATCCAACATGTAACCTATTATTCAAACCTACACATATGGTACACATTATATTGCTTTTCTCTGTCAAAGAAGCCTTTATTAGAAATATAAATTAGCTTCGGAAAAGCTATAAAGCTGAGGAAACATAAAAAGTACTGTACACTTCTTTTCAGGGAGATCTTGAATCCCATTGCTTCATTAATGCTAACATTTTGAACCCATCAGCTTTGCATTTAAATGCACACAAAGCTGTATTATCACCATGGCTGCCACTTTATATCCACCGTGACGGTGTGTGCATATCTATGACCCTGAAGTAGGACACATAAGCGCAACACAGCAGAGTTCTGCATTACATAAGTGCATACTACAGATAATGCATCTAGTTCAAAAGAGCTTAGAAGCTAGATGTCTGCTCATGTTTGGGTACAATTTTTTTTTTTTTTTTTTTTTTGCTTGTTTGTTTTGGAAATAACGTTGCTCATTTGAAGTGTATTCAGAGTTCTCCCTTCAGAAATGTGCTGTATTCATCTGAAATGCACACACTCCACTGGACAAACCAAAGACATCAATCACCCCTGTTGAGTTTGTCAGATGGTATTAGACTGGTGGCCAGCTCACAGGTGTGTATCCAGCCAGGGCTCTTCTGCCTTAATGTCTGTCCAGCATGTTGTCATCCAATTCAGATGGAAATTAGTTGAGGGTAATGACTCAGACCATTGCTATTCCTCACATGCATAAACGTGGCCTGTAAATTAGAGATCTAAATTGTGAATTATGGCTTCAGGGTATGCTGTATGGCAAAGGACGTTCATATTAGATAATGAAGTCAAGAACAATGAGCACACAACTGCTAATATTGAATAATTTTGCTTGATCAGAAGCAATGATATTCAAAATGTTTCCTCGTCCAACTCTATAGATGCTAAATATTATTTTAAATATTTGTTATATTCAAACATTACTGCTTTAGATTATTTTTAGACACTGTACCATAGAATGAAAGTGTGCAGTAATTCCAGTAGGAAAAAGAAAATTCACCAGCACACACTGCAGTCACTTTATTCTAAATGATGGATAAATTTGACACTATCAGGCAAGTGGCCGTGCCACATAACATCATAATTTAAAGAGATTAAAGCAGAGAAATAGAGGCTATTCCACTGATTATAAACCTGCCATTCTTTTTAATGAACGCATCCTCAGGCTTACACACTGTCAACACACACTGACATGCAGAGGAGGGCAGAATGCTGATTAGAAATGAGCTCACTGAAATTTCATTTCATTTCATGTGAAAGGGACACATCAAATGTACATCAAATTGTGTGTAAGACATGCTCTAACCACACTATGAGGCAAACATACAATAGCCCAAAGGCTTACACTGCTTCAGCATATTGAAAAACTGTGTCATAGTTTATGTGTTTAATGCAATTTGCCTGATACTTAGGTATTTTCCCTGTAGTGCACATAACGGTAACTTGCAGTTACATTTACAGGGTCCCTGTTTAACCCCTTACCTCTGTGTGTACACTGTTGACATACACTGATAGTCCAATGACCCCTTTTTAGTGCCATATATAACTATTTTATTCTCTCCAATTTAGTCACCTGCCAATTCCTACCTACCTACCAGTCTTCCCATTGTATCACAAATACCAACTGGGGACACATGAAGCCAGTCATGTTGCTCATGCCTTGCTCATCACCTTGCTATCTGCCCTCTTCCACATACATGAGCTCACAGATACCTGCGAGAGCCTAGTGATGCTGTGATTGATGGGTGATAGAGTATGACATCCCTCCCACCCAGATTTTGTTCCTTTGGCTCTTGGCCGCAGATGGCAGTGGGATTCAAACTCATGATCTCCCAATCATCAGCTGAACATTTTTCTGTTGCACCACTCTTTTTTTCTTTTCACTTTTCCAATTTATGAGGGGACAGTGCATTACAACCTCACATTTCTAGGGTCAGGAGTCTGTGTGGAGTTTCACATGTTCTTCCTGTGTCTGCAGGGGTTTCCTACAGGTTTTCAAGTTTCTGGCAAAAAAAACATGCCAGTAGGAGGACTGGAGACTCTAAATTGCCCCAAAGTGTAAATACTATAATACTATAATTCAACAACATTGCTGGTGATGGCAGGAGTGTTAGTGAGTGGCAATGTAACACTTTATCATTGCTCCTGTAACATTTCCCAACAGCTAGAATAACATTTAGAATAATAATACACTGTAAACAGTTATGGCCTAGTGTTATGGCTGTAAAATTCATTCATTCATTCATTCATTCATCTCCATTAACTGTTTTATTCTGCAGGGTAACAAGGGATCTGGAGCCAATCCTGGGAACACTGGTAATGACTCGCATCCCATTCAGTGTGTAGTCCCTTTGGAGAACCTGCAGGAAACCCCCATGGACATAGACAGGAAATACAGTCTTCATTTGTTTTTTTCCTTGAAATTTTCCAAGTATAGCTGAATGAAAAACTTTAAATGTATGTTTTTACCTGGAAGCATTAATATAGTGTGTCTTTAAAAAAAATTGATTTAAGATCATTAATTGGACCTTGAGGGCCAGTGTTTTAAGTTTAATTAGATTTATGAGTAAAGGGTATATGCATTTCCAAGGCATAACGTGCAAATCATGTACCCTTGAGAATACCACCCCATCACCTAAGGAAAGACATAGTTTGGTACTTGTTTTTTAGAGTGACACCATTCTGACACCATTATCATAACAATAACTTGCTACAACACAAATCCTTTAAAATTAAAGAAATGGTAATAACAAATTAGGCACTAATTAACCACAAAATGCCAAGATATGATTTTGGTTTTCTTTTCATACGTTGTCACACTGCAAATTTCCAAATATCAAAACCTACAAATAAAGCACCACAAGCTTTCAAACAGTCAAGTGTTATAGCAAGTATTGCAGTCAGTTACCTGAAAGTGTCTGGAATGTTCTAGGTTAGCTGTCTAGGTGCCTGCTTTAGATGTACCTCAACACTTAGCTACACTAAAAAAAAAAAAAAAGAAAAGCTAATTATGTGTGCACGTCTGTGTGTTGGCTTCATTGTGTTTTTTCTGAAAGTAAGGTGAAATTTGAATAATTCGATTGGCACGAAAAAGAAGCATTTAAGCACTTGAATTCTTTAAATCTGTTGCATACCACTACTTCTCTTGCATAATCATTTTATATGCAAGCAATCAAAACATTTGGAGACAAATCACTCAAGAACCGCCAAATTAGTATACTGCAGTTTTCTAATTTACTGCACACCTACACACTTTCCTTATGTTAAGCCCAGAAAGGTAATTTGTGCTCTCAATACATGTTTATGCAGGGCTTAGCTTTTGAGGTACTGAAATGAATCCTTAGATGTTTCATCCAAACAACATACTTCAATTTGTTAAATCTTAATACCATAAAGGATATATTGTCATATTACAAGAGAAACCAAGGTAACTACCTTTATTTCTTCATCTTCAGTAATCGCTTTATTTTGAATCCCAGTGAATCCTGGGATCTCCTGGTAACACTAGAATTCACCTGGATAGAACATGAATCCATTGCAGGGCTCCATGCACACACACATATTCACTCACTCATTCACACCTTAGGACAATTCAGCATAGCCTATTCACCTACCTGCATGTGGGAGGAAAATCACAGAACATGGAGGAGATGCAGGCGAACATGTGGAGAACATGCAAAATTCTGCACAAACTGTAACCCAAGCTCAGGATCGAACCCTGGAGCCGTGTGGCAGGAATGTGACATGCTGCACCTATGAACTGTGTTGCAAACTGAAAATATGAAAAATAAACTGTCATATATTCTTGGGTTAGTTAGTTCATTCTTGGACTGAACGGTTTGGTTAAATTTCTACTTGTTTCAAAGTCCAAATCTCACTTTTCTCTACATTAGTTTTACCCTGTACCTATAAAGCTAACAGATCTAACAAGTGATGAAAGCTGGTGTAAATAGCACCATGTATACATTCAGATATTTTTCAAATACAAAAATTAAGAAATAAAAAAGTAAATTACTTAACTAAATTCTGTGGTGGAAACAATTTAAAGCAACAATCATTATTTTATTTTGACATGGCAGTTGTGGTTATTTACAGTGAGGTTATTTACAAGTTTTTTTGTTATTTAATATATTCCCAATGCATATATTCACTTCAAATTTACACAAATAATGTCTTTTGACTTTGTAGTCAAATAGGAACAAATATGTATGTATTCATAAGCAAAGATATGTTTTAAAAAACTAAAGTGAGAGGGGAAAAAGGTATTCAGAACACCACAATTTACCATTAACATTAGTACTTTTTGCCAAACTGTCGTTGGCAATTACAGCTTTGAGACATCTACAGTACAGTGAGAAGGAATTAGTTTTTTGAAGCATTGTGGCTCAATTTTGGCCACAATTGCTTCGAAAAGCTAATTGTCTTCAATTCCCCAAGGTTATGAGGGCCCCTTCTGACGGACTCACAATTTCAAAATCCTCCATAAATTTTCATTGGGTTTCAAGTCAAGAGATTGGCTAGGCCATGAAAGTCCTTGAGTTATTTTGGCTGTATATTTGGGGTTGTTGACTTGTTGAAACATCCATCTTCTCTGCAGAGTCAGCTTCTTGGCTGATGAGATCCTCTTCTCTAATATGTCCTGGTACATTGTTCTATTCATGATTCCTTCAATGGCTTGTAAGGCCCTAGTATCAGAGAAGCAGCCCCATATCATCATGCTCCCACCTCCATATTTCACTGTGTGTATGGTGTTCTTGGGATCACGTGCACAACCCTTCTTTGTCCAAACATGATGAACTGTATTATTACCACATACAGTTTGTGTTGAACCAGTTGTACTGGCAGGGATGTCTAAGGACTTTGCTGTGGCTCTCTAGCTTTTTCCATTCGAGCGTTTTTAAATAATGTTGTCCCTGAGAATTTTCTGAAGCTCCTTCACCTTCACCATGATTGCTATTTGTTGTGTGAAATCTGCCCAACTAATGACAATGTCTTTTATAATGATGTGCAAATTGCACAAGAACTTTTTTTTTTTTTTTTTACAGCATTTATACCTAGAACCTGTTTTATTTTTATGTACCCTTTACATATACAGTACATATTTTTAATGTAGTGCTCAAATCATTTTCCCCATATTCATTATAATTTGAAACCTATCATTGTTTATGCTTAAGAATACATATTTTTGTGAAGTCAAAAGCATTATGTGTGTTAATATGATGTGTTAATAAGCACTGGAAGCATATTAAATAACGAAAACAAAAGTGTCTGAATGATTTCCTCTCGCTGTAAATAGGCAGTCTGCATGATGCTAATTTGTGCTCATAAACTAATATACGCTTCTTTTTCTCCGACAGTCAGAATCAGTTTTACTTTTAGATGAGATAGAAAAGTTGATAAATATTTTTTCAGCATGTCCAATATTGCCTTAAGTATGAGTAATATGCACAAAATAGGCTACAGATTGCCTGTGTACAAATGGAGCACTAAAGTAATAATTACAGTATGTTCAACATTCAAAGCACATAATACAGAGCACTTCATCTTTTGACTGTCTGAAGACGAATTTGCACTTGTGAATGTTTTAAATGAAAAGAGCAGAGACGCAACATTTCTATTCCAAATACCAATCAGTAAAGTGAATATGTTTTATAACTGTGCTGGCCGCAGGTTTTTCTCTCATGCTGACGTGCATACATGCCGGCACCTGTTGTCATGGTTCGTCATGTCGTTTTTGGCTGTCACACTGCTTACTTAGTGAGGTACTTTGCTATTTCCCAATAACCTGAGTCAGAGATTTTACCTCAAAGCAAATTCCATTTTGTGCAATTTGTCTTCACATTAGGGATGTAACCCCAGGGATATCAGAAAGCTTGCTAGAAAAGTTCACATGGCATCTCTAGGTGTGCATCATGTGAAAAAATGCACAGGTGAGAGGCTTTTTTTTTACTTTTGCATGAGTAAGCGGTCAGATATGAAGCTTGGAGGACAAAGAAATACCACATTTATTAGCATGAATGTGAGTCTATGCAATGCATTTCGCATTCATTTATTCATCCTTAGTAACTGCCTGGTCAGGGTTGCAGTGATTTAAATTAGGCTACTAGTTTGTTTCATTAAAATTTATCACAATAAAAATAATCACTGCGTGAGTGGGATTAAAAAACAATCTCACGAACACAGAATTCACAGAGCATGCTGACAGTGGTGACATTTCTACCAATGCTTTTTTTTTCAGTGTTTTTCAATGTTTCTGGGGCATAGTGACAGAATTCATATTTAATTAAAAAAAATTAATTAATAAAAAAAAAATATCCAGTTTAACAATGCCCACTTCAGGTTGAAATCCAGATGCAGATACAGATTAGTAGTACGTGCTAATCCCCAGCAGGTATTTATTCTGCACTAACCAGAACACAAGAGGCATACGCACAGATTTCAGACAGAATTAAGCATGGCAATGCCACCCCATAACTCCCACTTCTACTTGAAGCTGTCACCTTGGTTATTTGCTCTTAGCTTCAGGACTCACAGGAGTGAGTCTTATGTATCTCCATCATCTGCAGGCCAGGAAAAAGAAACTTTTAAACTGGAGTAGGTGACTGCATTACGGTTCGATCAATTTCAGCTATACCTCCATTCATTAAATCATCATTAAGGTTGTATTACCAGCTGGCCTAACAAGGACCCTGCATTTGTATCCAGAGAGATAAGAGATACAGAGGACTTGGCATGCATGTGAAGCCACGTTTCTGCTCTGAGGTGAAAGAGGGAGAGAGTGCACCACCTGGTTTAGAATGCAGCACTATCACTACGGGTGGCTGGGTAGCATGACATGCACTGATTTCTGAATGGGAAATGAAAAGCTCATTTGCCTGCGCTGAACCGGGTGCTTGGCATGCCTCGGGAAAGTGAACTGAGCCACTGCATATATGATCACGCTCATCTCTCTTTCCCTCTCTCTCTCATTCTCTCTGGCTTCTGCAGAGTCCACTGAGACTTCCGGCTGGAGCTGGGGCTGATTTTCAGATAGGGTTTTGGAGGGATACATAGAATCTTGGCAATTAAAGAATTGACGAATGCTACCTGGTTGCTTGCGCAAACATCATCAAAAGCCCAAAGTACCATAAAAGTGCAGTGATCAGGCACATGTGGTAAGGAAACACTGGCACATAGTCAGACGGATAGTCAAGGCGACATCTCAAGAGACCGCATCCCTTCTTTTGCCTCCATTATTTATTAGTTAAGTTAGTGTTGGGAATAATTGCTTCTCGAGGGATGCTGAGTGGATTTACACCATGTGATACTTGATAGAAATAATCACGTCACTGTCAGAACACTCACTTGCGCCTTATTGCAAAAGATTTGCAGACAGTATTATGAAAAATGCCCCCCCCCAAACATGGTCATTAATTTACATTAGTCCCCAGCATAAACCTGCACAGACCAGACCTTTCCTTTGATATTGACTTAAAAAAAAAAGCATCTCCAGGTCTGCCAACACCTGTTCCAAATAGCAGATGCACGAGTCCATGCCAAGCAGTAATTTGTCTCAGTTTTGCACAAAAAGCGCAAGCATGCACAGCAGCACTGACATCTGTTAGCCAAAGATGAAAACGTAGACGCATCTGCAAAGCCAACACATCACCAGCCTTCTTGTAGGAGGGTTAATGCACTCGATTCTTCACGCCAATTAAATTTACCAGAAGTTGGAAAGACCACACAAGTTCCACAAACAACATTTAGAGGTAGACGCTACACATTTCAGAATCAGGATACATGTTAATCAGCTTCGTGTTGCAGTTATGAATTTTGCAGTCTCTGAAAAGGGTATAGAGATTTAATAATATCTTAAGTTCACTTTCCTTTTTTATTTGACTTCGAGCAGTTTTATAGACTTCTGCACTGGTCTGATGTGTTGGGTTACTTGTCTCTCAAAGCAGAAACTCAGACACAATCTGTCACTGTATAATACCTAGTCTTGCATTCAGATATGATTATTTATGGTCTTTTGGTATAGTTGAAACAATATATGTTTATTTATAGAAAATGTTGATTCATTTTCTATAACAGCAGCTCTGACAATATCGCTGGTCCTGAACCAAATCACAGGTTTAAATTAATACACTCATTCTAATGCATTATTGTTTCTATAGTAACAGCTAATTTACAGGGACTTAATAATAATACTATTATTATACTATAATATTATACTATAGTATAATAATACTATAATGCTACTAATACTAATTATAAATGTAAAAAAAAAATATGTGTTGTTATTTAACAAAGAAAAATGTGTAATTATTGATATGGTGAAGTTTTCTGTAAGGAGATGATTATTTAACATTAATAGAAGGAGTCTCCAGTGTCAGCACTTTGTAACTGAGAGGAATAGCTGATTCTTTTGAAGTTTTAAGTCTAAGAGCAGGGGACTTTGTGGTTTCGCAGATATTCTTATGTCATACCAAGCTTGTGTTGATTCACGAAAAACATACAGTACTGTGCAAAAGGCACACTTTTTTTTTTTTAATTCAAATTTAGTCTTAGATGTTTATTTGATATCTTCTGGATAATTAAATCAGTTTAAAAAAGAGCAATGTCTGGATTACAAACAATATTTTTTTCCAAAACAAAATTGAATTTTACAGAAAAATCAAAAGCAAGTGTGACAGTTAAAGTCTCCAGAAGAATTGTATTAGGTTCTCCAAGATGCCTCCCATAAAACTGTATGAAATATACCTAATGCATTTTCAGAGGTAAAGAGTTGTCATGCAAAATATCAATATTTAGTTTATTGCTGTTTTCTGCTTTTTATAGTAGATTTTTCAAACATAGAAAACATTTCATTATTTCATTTCATTTCATCATTTTTTTTTCTTTACACATGCGTAAGACTTTTTGCACAGTACTGCACATGTAATTTAAAATCATAAACCAAATTCAAGGACAAGAACTGACAATATTGGGTATATTCTTGGATTTTCAAAAAAACAACAAAAAAAAAAACCAGTCACTTGCATTAGGTTACCTAGAGTTCATTCAGTGATGTCAATGCCATATGACACTTGTGCTACTAAAGAGATATATCTTCAGAACATTTGCATTATTTGAAAAAAAAAATTTGTTTTATGACTGGAGATATAAAACTTATATCTATTGCCACTTAGGTAATGGAAGTATCTCTGAAGGAGTTTACTCAGTTCAGTGATAATTTGTTGTCCTCTGCAAGGCATTACATACATTCATACATTCACCTGTTCTTTCTCTATTAGTGTCTACGCAAATTGGAACAACATGTACTTTGTGTTAAGTTTCAAAAGCTCTGTTATTTTAGAATCAGACCTGAGTTTACCTCTGGCAATAGTTCATACAAATTATTATCGCCGTCTGAATTATCACCTTGAATAAGTCACACGGTGTCTTACAGCAGCAGTAGTACAGAACAGTACGGCTCCTTGAAGTGCATTGACATGATTGTTTGCTGATTATCTGTGAAGTACCGTAATTGAACACTTGAACTGTGTACCTGCTTGAGCAACTTCAGCTGATTACAACAATCACATAAAAATAAAAAATAACTAACCACTTCTCAGCCTCTGATTTGCAGGAAATTACTAATTTCACTAGGCAATTAAAAAGGGAATAATTATAAGATTTCCTGTGTGCTCTAGATATTTTTTGATGAAGAAATGGCTGTTGTTTGCTCTTAATTATTGACTGCCTGTACCGTGTATTGTATGTACTGTACGTAAGTATGAATATATTCTACTTACAAATAGCGATTTTTCTGTAAAAAGCAAAGATAAACTTGTTTTGGTCTTCCTAATAATCTTAGGGAACGCTATCGAGGCATGAAAAAAGGTCCATGATGCAAGACAACATTACTGAACTATACTTTCCATAGAAACCACATTGGAAGCAGGCAAGTTTGAATATTTTCTTATGAGGAATTGTTTTTTTTCCCTCTGTACTTTTAATTCTGTTTCTGGTTTGAAGTTTTTTTTTTTTTACGGTTTGGTTCACATATCTATTTATTTTCTAATCTTCTGGATTCCTGCTGGGTTTATTATTCCTGTTTCGTTCTTTCCTGTCTTTTTTTTCTTTCTTGTGGTTATTATCCTTTTAGTTCTGCCTTCAGTTTAGGCTGGTGATTTACTGTTTTAAGTGAAGTGTGGAAATCAAGATTGTATTTCATACACTTCCTGCGTATGTGTGTTTTTTCCTATAAGATAGATCCTGAAACTGTTATTGTTAAGACGGGTCTCAGAAACAGGAACGTTTTAATTTATTAGTGGTGCCTTCATCATATGAAGTTCATATCCATTGTCTTTATTTAACCATTAAGTTAACCATTTTATTTATTTATTTATTTATTTATTCATTTATTTATTTATTTATTTATTTATTTGGGTGCAGCAAGGTTACCAAAATCTCCGTTAAATAAATTCAGTTAAATAAATCAGTAAAGGCAATGCTTCATGGTAAGGTCTGAGAGTATATTAGCAATTTGTCTTCATTGTCAGTATTTTAGAGAAGTAGGTTAACAAAAAGAACAAGACGTTGAGCATTTATCTTGTGCCAGGGTGAGTGTTATTATAGATAGCTTCAGGTGGGCAGTGGTTAAGGCATTGGATTACTGATTGGAAAGACGTGAGTTCAAATCCCTCAACTGCTCAGATACATTCTCTCTCGTTAGAAGGGGGCGCTTTGGATAAAAGCATCAGCCAAATGAGTAAAGGATGGATTAAGTAATGGCTGACAAGGGTGATGTACTTGAGTTATTGTACCAGGTTGTTCCAGGCTTAATGCAGTTTGGAGTGACATCTACAAGAAGTCTTACTTAGATTTTGGCCTAGAGGAAGAACTGCCTAGGGTACCATATCAATCCACGATAAGCAGACAGACTAGCAGAAAACTAGAACGTGGAATAACCAAACTGTCTCGTATGAGAGTTAGATGCCTGTAAGTAAAGCTGATATCTAAAGCTGTCAGGAAATCAAGGCCACAGGGAGATAGTAGACCAAGAGTTGTGTTGTTGGCCTCTTTATCCATCTTTACCTGCCTCTTCTGGAGGCCTTGATGGTTAAACAAACTTACAGGCATTCTGCAACAGTGAGGACCACCTAATTAGAGAAACTGATGACTATGAATGAGAGACTGGCCAATATGACCGGTTTGTGGATATTCAGGGTGTATCTAGCACAGACGTTCCCAAACTTTTTGGGCAAAATCATAATGGACATTATGAATTTTCTGAGACCCCAAGACTTGACCACCCTACATTTTTTAAAAAAAAAATTCCAAGTTTATAATATATTGCAACATTTAAGCATTATATTATATTTGTAACATACAAATCCATCCATCCTTCCATTTTCTGTACTGATTATCCTACACAGGGTCACAGGGGAGCCGGGGCATGTGGCGGGGGACACCCTGCATGGGGTGAGTAACATACATACTGTATGTGTAACTTAAATGACTAATAACTTTAGGAATGATCCAAACCAGGGTGGTGTGATGCAAAGCAGAGGAGCCTGGTTTATACTTGTTGCATATCTTATATACAAGATGTAAAAGTGACATCCACTAGATGGCAAGTCAAAGACAAAACATCCCAGACTGTCAGGTTTCCAAGTCGAACTGTAAAATGTTTAGCGATTTCTTGAACAGTGACGTTAAACACACTGACGAGCTCTGTGTCTCTTAAAACTTAAACCGTCGTTGTGATTATTGTCATGAGCTGTATCTCAAATCGAAAACTCAAATCAAGCAGGCTGATGCACAAAACAGACCTTTCAGTAGGTCTGAAGGTGACAATTCAAACACCTAACTGTAATAGGAAACCCAGTTAGGGTTAGTACTCAATAATGGTCTAGAATAGTACATAAGTTTGATTTGAAATACAATACAACTTTGTTTCTTGGAGGTAGATGGCCAATAGACTTGCTAGTGCTGCGTGTCAGGATAGTGAAGAAGATATAATAATATGTCTCCTATTCATTTAAATGCGGATTGTCTGAATGTGACTATCAGTAATTTTTCAAATATTAGAACACAAAACCCGTCTTTGATTTTCTAATATAATTATTTGTAAAATAAATAAATGAAACAAAAGATGAGATTGTGATTTCTGAGACCCCATTTGTAAATAAAGCAACCCCTAATTTGGGAACCCCTGATCTATCACCATGGCCAAAATATTGGAGGCAGTGACACAAATTTTGGACCCAAGTAGCATGGTGTCTTACTGGATTTCAATGTAATCATCATTAGTATTAATTGCTATTAGTGATGAATATTAAGTTATTATTAATATTGCCCATATTGCTATATGAGAAGTGGTAGTTTTGTGGTTAAGGTTATGGCTTTGTAATTAAAATGTGCATAGGTGCAAACAAATAATGCCCCAAATGTGTTTTTTGAGGGGTTGAAAAACAGTGTAAATTCCATTTGCTTTCATCCTGTTCTTGCTGCATAGGAAGTGAAAATGGAGACATTTCCAAGAGCCCTGAGTTGATAAAGGGCTGAAAAAGACCTCTAAGAATGGAAACAGTCCACGATGCAGTGTGGGGGAAACAAACCTGTCATGAGACCCAAAATTCTACCTGACAAGCCGATGCCCTAACCTATCCAGCAGAGGCATTTGATACAGTTCTGAAAACTGTGCAAAGTGGTTTTTGGTGAAATCGCTGATCATTTACAGGTTCCATGAAGTGATAGGTTCTCAGGCAAATCATGTTTTCTTTGTTAAAAATGGGTCATAGCCTCTTTGTGTTGATTACAGAAGATTGAGCTCTGTTTCCTACGAAGATAGCTACCCACTCTCTCAGGACTCCACAGAGCTCAGCGGTATTCCGCATTAGACCTCAGCAGTTCTTCAGTGGATGCTTTTTGAGATTTTGTAATGCACCCTATTCCTGTAGCTCTAGTGAATGAGTTGTTTGCCTCTTTAAACAACAGAGTTGTTTACTCTCTGTACATTGCGAGACATCTTGTAGGTATTTGGATTGTAAACAGTATGGCATATTGTATTGTATTGTATTGTATTGTATTGTATTGTTTGATACGATTCAATACGTCTGAGAACTAAACAATACAGTTAACAGACTGCATAATAAAGTAAGCTATTCATAATAAAATACTCCATATATCACGAGGTCTAATAAACATTTAAACTGAATCAAGCCAACACCCCGGCCTCTGAAAAACTAGCTACTTCGTTATCTCAGTTTAGGAGAGGCTACAGGGGGTTTAAAAAACTTGCTTCTCTTAATCACATTGTTTTCATGAGCCAGTATGCTGGCATAGTAGTGTATTAGCTTGAAAAATCACCATTGGCTACGTTCAGCAGCAAGAAGAACTGGAAGATTCTCACAAACCTTTAACTTCTGGTGTATGGGAGCATTTTGACTTCTCGCTAAAGGCCAGTGAGTGCTGGACTGAAACATCACAGTGTGCCGATTACGTCTACAATACATTGGCGCTAATACCACAAACTTCACCATGACACCCCCATATCCATTCATATTCAGTACTGAAGGGTGTAGGATTTGAAAACACATCTAGGGCTACAAAGAGCGTGACTAAAAGGTGAACATGACTAAAAGCACAACTAGCTAACAGATGAATGGGACATGCCCCGTTGTGAGTCACACCAAGGAAAGGTTATTCATGTTTCATTTTGTTACATTCAGCACAGCTATTGTTTTGTTATATGCTGCTAAGAGTCTGAATGGATCGCACAAATATTGGATCATTATTACATTACTATATCGCAGGGGCACAGCGGCTTAGTGGTTAGCATGTTTGCTCGCACCTCCGGGGTTAGTGGTTCAAACCCCACCTCCACCCTGCATGTGTGGAGTTTGCATGTTCTCCCCGTGCTTCGAGGGTTTCCTCCCCGAGTCCAAAGACATGCTTTGTAGGCTGTTTGACATTTGCAGATTGAAAATACATATAATTTTCAACACATAGAAAATTGAAACAAAATTGTTTTACTTCACACATACGCCTGCATGCACACGCACAAACACACACACACACACACACACAAAACAATCAAGTCATCAAGTTAATTAATGAGTATTACATTTCAAAATCATGGCATAAGTGAAAAAATAAACCTCTCATGCAGATTCACTCTGCAGGGAACAGTTTGGTAAAGTATTCATCATCTGTGTGGCAAAAAATTCATAAAATCAGGATTTAATTGCTTAAGTGCTCTACATCAAACGTCAGTTGACTACATCATCATACTGGGTAAAAAAAAAAAAAAAACTTTCACAATTCAGTTAAGACTTCTGAAGTTGTTCTGCATTTCTGCATTCATTATTGTGGTCTGTGCTTACTAAGGCAGATTAAATGAAATATGTTCTCACGTGTATATATATTCATATACACTATATTACCAAAAGTATTCGGTCACCTGCCTTGACTCACATATGAACTTAAGTGCCATCCCATTCC
>CM075018.1:17884614-17939082 GCA_037576675.1 Pangasius sanitwongsei
AGGCCAAGTGATTAGGACACCTGATTCTGATCATTTGGATGGGTGACCGAATACTTTTGGTAATATAGTGTATGTCCCCTGGATAAGATACTAGGTTTTACTCCTGAACAAGATACCTTCCAGCCAGAACCATTTTTAAAATATAATCCTAGAGTTTGCTCTCCAGACACTGGTAACATAAAATGCTACGTTAAAATGATCATTTGCTGCTTGTCAGTATAATTTGGTAAAAGGATACACTGAGAGAGTCCAACTATATAATAAAACTCGCAGTGCAAACATGTAGAGGAATTGTACTTTTGCAATATATAATTGTTTATTCTTCTGCACACATAATCACCTTGTTATAGTTGACTGAAAAGAAATGGATTTTATGAATTCTTACATGATAACTTTTTTTTATTTTTTATTACTCAGTAAGAGGCAGTACTGCACGTAATGTAGGCGTTCCACTTCTGCACAGAAATATCCTCTATATATGCACAGGTGTTTTATATTTCTTATTCCAATTTAAATTCATTCCCCTATTTATATTCATCAAATTTTTTTGCTAGGCTTGCTGCACTGGCATGCAAAACCACGAAACCAGAGATGTTCCAGAGATGCGAATGAAAATGCTGCATAATTGTTTTTCTTAGAAAAAAAAAAAAGAGTTGTGTGCCGACGTGGTGTATATTGCCATGAAATACTGTTAGACCTGTATCCATGCTGTTGACTTACGTGTCCCTGCACTTCACTGTATTGGCAGTGGTGAATAATCATTGCAAAACCTTTTTCTGATAAGTATGGAATAAAACACGATGGAGCGTGCTGGTATAGGAAAATAATCAATGACATGGTGGTGTGATGTGGCCTGATGTGTAGGACATGCTCAGGGTTTTTTTTATTGCCCTTATACCACAGCAATTTGTCAATAATTACAATTTGTTGTTAAATAAAGAATGACACTTTGTCATCATTTTTTTCTTTCTTGTGAAATTCAGCAAAAGACAAAAAAAAGGAGCTTGTTATTGAGCAAACCCAAAGCCCTCCATCCTGAAAAGCTCCAGTACAGTATTATAAAGCACTCATACTGGAGACTCCTTCCAAAAAAATGCTAAATAACATCCTTGGCTAGGAGCCCAAGACAGCGAAATTAGCTATGATCTCAGGGTAGGGGGGGATGATATACTCTTGCCTGTCTATCAGTGTGACACTAGCCAATCATGGGCATCTTTTAGTTTATGTATGCGGAAGAGGGTAGATAGCTCTTTCCTCCGAGTGTGGGATGCAGCAGTATGAAAATGTGGTGGCTGGCTTCACGTGTCTCAGAGGAAGACACGTGCTAGCCTTCACCCTCCCTTGTTGGTAGATGTCATGTGACAAGGAAGAGCCGGCTACTGGATGGGAAAATGGCAAATGACCAAATTGGGAGAAAATAGAGCTAAATAAAATACTAAATGAATGGCTCTTCACAGAAGACTCCACTATATACTATATACAAGTCATGGAGTAAGTTGTTCCTATAGAAATGATAACATATTAGAATGAGTGCATTAATATAAACCTTGCAGACAAAACTACTATATGAGCTTTGCTGTTATCCAAAAATCTTCTGAACAATCAGAATCAAGCATTCAACAGGATTGTGGTATAAATGCCATTAATCATACCATCTGTCCCTGCTTAGAGATGGCATTAGCTAATATAATTAATACCATCTGTCCCTAGAGATAGTATGTCTAATGTCTATAACATACATCTGATGTTAATTAAATCTTTTATCGTCGCTGTTTATGGTGCATTTTTCATTTATTCTCTGGAAATACGCGCGTACCTTTTCAATTCAGGATATTAAATGAAATCCTACAGTGATAAATGTACATATAGTCTAGGGTTTTATTCATTTTAAGTTCAATTATCTGTTGAGAATTTAAAAGTGTGTGTGGGAGAGAGTTGTTTACCAGCAGAATAACAGCTTGCTTGCTTCTTCGTGTTCTTGCTGTCAGTTGGTGCCGAACTTCAGAAGTTCCTGCTGTATCAGCAGAGCTGTGCCGACCACACAAGGCCATATTTAACTAAAAATCAAGAAGACAACAGAACACAGTGCTCACTTCATTGCTCACCTGAACCTGTGCTAATTTATCATGGTGTGTGCTGGGCAAATTTCTCCACCAGGCTTGGTACGACTTTTTAAGATAAGGCAGTCGCACAATACTCCTTCCATCACAGTAAATCTGCCCCTATTTAGAATTGAGCACACATACCAATATTCAGGGGCAATGGAAAATAGAAAAGTGTTATTTTGGAAGTCCATTCTTCTCACAAATGCTATCTTTTTTTTTATTATTTTTTGGACACCTCTACCCATTCTCTTCAAAGTTCAGCCCTGATCTAATTTCAGGATAATAGACACAGATTAATGTTACTATTATAATATGCTATCATTACTGATTGCTTCATCTCTTATATAGAAGAAGCCAAGACAAGGAAATAAAGTAGGATGGAACTGTTGTAGTTTCCTGAAGCAGCTCAAGCAGCCGTTTTGGAATCCCTGATCTAAACTCCAGCAAACCCATAAATATTGTCCACTTTTACAATTTTACAAGCAACTTCTCACAATTTTAAAGCGTGACTATGTTTTCTATGGGAAAAACACTCTCTAATCATGACATATCTGTCATATGATGATGGATAATTTCCATCTCTTTCCTGAGTGTGGTGTTTGTCGAAGATTTATCTTAATTGCTTGATGTTCAAGATAAAAAAAAAAAAAAAATTCAGTTGCCGTTGATCAAACAAACTGCAGAAAGGTTCAGTAGTAGCTCAGTTAAAGAAGCAGTCTTTAAGACAACTGATGCCTTTTGGATTAAACTTTTATTAATGTTTACATACAGTACGGCTGTGTCAGTTGTCATAAAATTGTTTGCTTTGGCAAATTTCTGTGGCATAAGAAGAATAAACACTGTACATTAACAGTACATACTTCGTCACTGATCATTTCCCTATAATAGCATGCCCTGTTGAGTTTATTCCTTATTTGACAGCAAAAATTATGATTTATGAGTTACTATAAATGGTTAACTATGGCAGGGTTATGACACTACTCTAAATGTTTGGCAGTTAGGTAATATTGATGTTCACTGCTACTTAAATCCCTAAAGGATCTCTCTTGGGAGGTTATATTTATATTTGGAATTTTGCTCTAGCTTTATCTCTTTCTTAAGTAATAGTCTATCAGTTTTTTTTATTTTTATTCTTGTTACTAAGACACCTCCCAATTCACCTGCTAGAACATGAGAAAAGTGCATTCTGCCTTGTTTTTAATTTGCACCCATCCTCAAATCCTGGTGTTCCTGTTCTGCTGTAACAGGAGAAATGAGAACAAATTCTTGCAAGAAGGTGTACAAGGACCTGCAAACACAGGACCAGTCTGTTCCCATCCTACATTACTACCTTACATGCACAGCAATCACACGGTTATTAATAACACTGAAAAAGGTCTGAGTATTCGTGTTGCTTCTACTGAGTCAATAAAGCTTTATACATGTAGTCATAAAGACTATATTCAGTAATTCTTATGTCATGATGATTTACATTATAATGGGGATGTAATCGAATATGAATTCATCATTCGGAATGAAAGTGCTCTAAACAGACTCAAATAGAGAAGATAAATATAAATAAATAAATAAATAAATAGGACATGCACTATTCATTTTTTTAAAGAATTAAGAAAGCTTCCAAAGGCTTACAGAGCATCTTGTTGAGACTAAAGAGCATGCACTGGGACTAGGATACTGAGGGGCGCAGCAAAAAAGTCACACGAATGGGACGTTTTTATTTTCAGGCATAAATTAGGGGTCAGATATGAAGCTCATGGGACAAAGAAAGACCAGCAGCACTGCGCAACAGATTTACAGCAACCATAGTAACTGCTAGTAAATTTATTAGGAAGTATCGTGGGCAGACAAAAATAATAACTGCAAGAGCAGAATTCAATAAAAGAGTCTACGTTAAAACCAATTATGAACTAGAGAGATGTAGCTGATGTTGAGGAACTGTCAGAATTCACATACCATGCTGACAGAGCTGAAATTCCTACATCCAAGATTTTCCAGCGTTTGCTGGGTAAATTTTATTTTTAATATATTAATCCATTCTTACTTCAGGTTGTAATATAAATACTGACCTAGATATTTGGAGCAGTAAACAGATTCAGATGCAAATCGTGTCAGTAAATCAGCCCAGAATGTGTCACAACATGGTCATATATCAACAGAAGTCAAATTTGGTGAAAGGCAGCTGATGCCTGTTGGAATATGTAGTTTTATGTATTATGTAGTATATGTAGTTTTCATTTCACAAAGGCTTACAGCAGTATGTACTTTAAGTAAAATCTGTTAAGTAAAATCTGTTGTCCTTTATATATCAGGAATTAGCATTTAGAAGAGACATTTATTCATTGCAGCATTTCAGAGCAGCACTTTAGAAAAGAGCAGCCGGAGCGAAAAACATCTCTGTGCTCTATTTTCTTTAGAGAGCAGGTGTAATTTGCTGGTTAATGCCATCATGTTGCTAGTTTGGTTGGGTGCAAGCAAATTTTTTGCATTTGTACTCTGTTGTCAAGTGACAACAGCATGTGGCTAATGAACTGTGCGTCATTATGTCTATATTGATTGGATATCGACACGCCTTACCTTAACCATCCCTTAACCAATATGTACTGTATTGCCTAACCATACCCTAATAATATAAACATATACAATGCCACAATCTTATGCCTTGCTTGTGCACATGTGCTATTATAGCAAAAATAGAGCCCTTTATAATGAACATAAACATAAAACATATTTGAACTTACCAAACACAATGAAAATCAGTAGCATACATATATACCATTTGTCTCCTGCTGAATCTCACACACCGTTTCCTAAAGTAAAGAAGAGATTTTTCCTGTCTGGCATTTTTTTCGTGTGTGGATCTCGGAGGAGAGGCCATTTGATGGATGGTGCTTCATGCACCAAGAACACGCTTGCTTGTTCTCTGTAGCTTTTTGCATAGTCATGAAGGTGTTGAAAGGAAAATAACACAGCAGGAAACTTTATAGCTTGTAAAAGAGCAGAAGCATACATTCCACTGCAGAAAGCGTTTGCAAATTAATCACACAACAGAAATGGAGTCCATTTTCAGAGGTCTTTTTTGTCTGAGATTATGGCTTTTCTCTGTACTGCAGCTCTGCAATTGATTATGTGGGGCTGTTGGTAACGTAAGTCCAAAATTCGTGACAATATTTATGTGGAGATATTCACCTGTATTCATACACAGGTTCTGAAGCTGCTTAAGTTGATGTTCAAATTCAAATTCAAATTTTACTGGTCACGTCAGGTGCAGATATGTTCAGCTGTATGTGCAATACAATCCTGTGAAATATCAGGCTGAGGTAATTGCAGTGCTATAATAGCTATCATATATAATAAATATTTATAAATACGGGGTAATATGAGTATATTAACAGGAATGTAGGGGGTGTGGGTGTTGTGCAAATAAATTCAAGGTCTAGTCCTAGGTGTTGTTCTGGTTCAGGGCCCGAATGGGCTGTGGGAAGAAGCTCCACCTCATTCTTTCTGTATTGGCCTTCAGGGAACAGAAGTGCTTCCCTGACCGCAACAGACAGAAGATTCCATTTTTTCAGATGGCTGCGGTCTTTCACTATCTTCCTGGCCTTGGTCCAGCACTGCTTGCTGTAGACAGACTGCAGGTCAGGGATGTCAGTGCAGATGGTGCGCTCTGCTGATCGCACCACTCTCTGGAAAGCCAACCTATCCCGCTTGGTGCTGTTCCCAAATTAGGCTGTGATGCTTCCCATCAGGATGCTTTCGATGGTGCAGGTGTAAAAGTTCCTTAGCACCTTAGAGGGCAGTTTAAAGTTCCTTAAGCGTCTAGGGTGGTAAACATGCTGATGGACCTTCTTCACCAGGGTGTTAATGTGACAGGACCATGACAGATCCTGTGTGATATGGACACCAAGGTACCAAACTATCCACTCTCTCCACTGGGGCTCTGTTGATCTTAAGGGGGTGGTAGCTCATTTCCTGCTTCATGCTGAAGTCCACTATCAACTCCTTTGTCTTGCTGACATTCAGGAGGAGGTTGTTCTCCAGCGTTTTAATCTCCTCCAAGTAGGCCTTCTCGTCTGGGCACATTCAGATTATGCAAATTACCTGTGTGTAGTTTTTTTCTTGAGTAGAAGCATCAAAAACAGACTTTTCAACAGCATATAAGTCACAGCCTGAAATAACACAAGCACTGTAACCCCAAAAATAAATCATGGATAGAAAATATGGACTGAAGAAGGAAAAAGCAAGGCAAATTCTTTGCTATGAAATGTTATAAATGTAACATAAAAGCAAGAAAAAAGATGCTTGAGTTAAAGTAAACACGTAATCAGAGTGTAATATATTGCCAAAATATTTCTGCATGTATAGTACTAGTTACAATTATCATATTAATCATAGCAAATCTTAATTCACATTTAATTAAAAAATATACTCATTATTTGGCAGCTTATAAAATAGCACTTGACTGAATACATCCTGATATGTTGCATTTTATTGTTTATATCATGCACTAACAGTTAATTGTGGACACATTTAAGGGGAACTGTGGAAAGACTGAGATAACTCTCAGATAGCCTGCATGCTGGCCAGAAAGGCCAATCAAAAGGACCTTCATGAAGGTTTAGCTGACACAGGAGTGGTACTGCACTGCTACTCTGCAGCATTGCCTGCACAAATATGATCTGCATGGAAGAGTCATCAGAAGGAAACCTTACCTGTGACCTCATCACAAAAGTGAATGTTTGATGTATGCAAAATAATATCTAGGTAAGCCAAGGGAATTTTGGATAAAAGTGCTGTGGATTGATGAAGTAATAATGGAACATTCTGGCCACAATAACAATGGCCACAAAGATATGTTTGGAGAAAAAAGGAGGGGTATTTCATGAAAAGAATACCTTTCCAACTATTAAGTATGGGGGTAGATATATTGTGCTTTGTGGTTGTGTGGGAGAAACATTGCACATATATATGGAAGAATAGATTCCAGTAAAGAGCAACAAATTCTGGAAGCAAACGTGACATAGTCAGTCAAGACACTGAAGCTAAAAAGAGAATCTAACAGGACAATGAGCCAAAACATACCTCCAAACGTACCTCCACCATGAATTTTTGGAATGTACCCTGACTTGAACATCATTGGAAATACAGTATGTCAGTAAATCTTAAACATGCTGTACATGCAAGACAGGCCAAGAATATCACAGAACTATACATTTTCTGTAAGGAAGAGTGATTTAAAATTCACTAAACAAGAATAGAAAGACTAGCTGGCTACAAAAACGGTTTGCGAGCTGTGATGTCTGCCAAAGAGGGTGTTACTTTAATCTGGCCATGGGACAATAAATCGAGGTTAGGAAAGCAGCATCAGTGTGTGGAAAGAAATTGTGGACTTTAAAAGAACAATACTATTAATTAATTAATAGTGTAATTTTTAATGTTGTTCTCAAATGGCATTCCAATTTTTTTACTGTATTTACACAAAATTCATTTCAATGTGACATATCGTGGTTACCACGACCAGTCAGGCAGTGACGCGGGACTTAAAACTTGCTCCTTACAATGGTCAGAATCACGCTTAAATGACATATACAATTATTGCACAACCCTCTGAATAGCACTTCTGTAGTTATACCTAAGGTCTGAACACCACCGTGTGCAATTTCAGTATTAACTCCTCACCTCATGCACTTAACTCAGCTCTGAATACTGCTCCTAGTAAGTGACTGAAACTTGTGGTCCAGTGAACTGATGCAACTCTTGCATAAGTCAGTGGTTAAAATGTCTCCAGGATTATTATACTACAGGTTCAGTCATTTTAATTTACTCCCCCATTCGGTGACCTCAGTAAGTAAAAGACTTCATATAATGTACATCTATTGTTAATGAAGGCCAAGCTGACATGCTGCACTTTATCTACAGATCAGGAAAACATGTCTCCAGGTTGCTGACTTAGTATAATATATTAAAGTGGTAGAGCATAAGCTGGATGAGGAAGCTCTTTTCTCTGGAAGGCATCCTGAAGGTGTCAGCTGTACTCAGTGATGCTTAATGGTTCTTTGCTGGCTATATCTCTGGCCAGCAAAAAAGAACACCTCTGTACACTGCTGATGGACAATACAATACACCTCATTATCTATTTTTATTCATGATATTAACAGACATGTTTTACTGTCAGTGTTTGCATGTCACCTAGAGCATTTTGTGTGAAATTCCTATTTTGTATAGATGATCGTCAACACTGCATATTTAGTGTATCATTATTAGAGTGTTATTAGCTAAACAGACCATCGTCCCCAGTTGTCAAGGTGGCTACTGTTACTACACACAATAAGACATGCTTGACATTTTCCATAAAGCAGAGGGTATATTTTGTCCTTTTTAACTGTCTTACAAGCTTTTTTGTAGTCTTTAGAAAAACTTTAAAAAATAATTAACCAAAAAAAAAGAGCTGAATTGTGTCCTTTAATTATCTTGTAAGAAAATCTTTTTTTTTTTAGCATTGCCTCTAGTAATGTGAATATAGAACAGGCTGTCTTCTCAGACTTAGGCAAATGTAATCTCTCATGATCAAATGTGTCTATTATTATTAGTTTTGTAGGGAGGAAAAAGTCATCTGGAAATCAGACAGAGATAATTAAAGTGCCAAGCAAATATATTCAGGTGTGAATATGAAGATTAGTCATCATGAGTGATGCTTCTGAGACTTTGGATTTGTCGCCAAAAAAAAAAAAGAATTGCTTTGCTTTCTGTCTTAATATTACAGTTGCATGCAAAAGTATGGGCACCCCTGACTGATTTACATATTTTGTTGATTTTTTAAGTGGAAAAAAGTAAACACAACGATTGCAACAAAATATTACATTTTTTTCTGAAAATGTTAATGTATTTTGTATTTGCAGAAGCTAAAAAATAAAATATATATATATATATATATATATATATATATATATATATATATATATATATATTAATTGTGGCATGCACAAAAGTTTGGGCTTATGACTCAGTGACTCATTAGGCTTCATTAGGCAGGTCAAGAATTTTAAATATTAGAATATTAGAAATAACAATTCCAGAGCATCATAAATTTTCTGACTCCTCAAACCTCAAACAACTATAAGCTCCTCAAAACAGCTGACAGCTCAAAACAGCTGTGGATCTGGAAATGAAGCTAATTGATTCCTATGAAGCAGAGGAAGGCTATAAAAAGATATAAAAGCACTTCCAGCTCATAGGTTCCACTTTCTGAAATGTCTTTAAGAACTGGAACTTTGAAAGTTAAGGATTCCAAGATCTGGAAGACCAAGAAAATTCTCAGAGAGAAATGTCCATATGCTGACCAAAAAGACAACGCAAAACCCCAATATGACACTAAGGACCTGCAGGAAGGTTAAGCTGAAACAGGAGTGATGGTGCACCATTCTACTCTGCAGCACTGCTTGCACAAACATGATCTGCATAGAAGAGTCATCAGAAACAAACTTTACCTGTGACCTCATCATAAAAGTGAACATCTGATGTATAAACCATTTTGGAGACAAATACTGTCGACTGGCGAATTATTACTGGCGAAGTAATAATGGAACTCTTTGGCCACAATCATCAAAGGTATGTTTGGAGGGGGGAAAAAATGGAGCAGCCTTTGATGAAAAAACACCCTTCCAACTATTGAGCAGGGGTGGATCTATTATGCTTTGGGGTTGTGTGACAGCCAGGGGCATAGAAAACATTGCACAAGTAGATGGAAGAATGGATTCGAGTAAATTTCCACAAATTCTGGAAGCTAATGTGACACAGTCACTCAAGAAACTGAAGCTGAAAAGAGACTGGCTTCTACAGCAGGGCAATGATCCAAACCATACCACAAAATCCACAAAATGAACTACTTTAAGAAACCTTTGGCCCTAACAGTCCCCTGTACTTTTTTTAAAATAAATAAATAAATAAATAGTTTACTGCAGAGCTTGTATTTCATTCTTTTCACTTCAAAAATCAACAAAATATGTAATTTGGCAGAGTATTTCACAGTATTACAATTTCCACAAGTCCTACTTTATAGTGCTTTAAATCCTTTTATATGTCATTATGATTTTGGGATCCTATAGGAATTTTTTGCGATGTTGGTATATATTATATTACATTGTCAAGTTGTCAAGTCTACCCTGCCAGTGGCCATTAAGATCTCCATCCTGATTGGCAAAGCCATCAGAGTGGACCAATTTCATTATAATCAATTTAAATATCCCTGCTCACCCTGACACATCTGAGCTATACAGAATCCTCTGAGAGCAGGAAAACAGCAGGATTGTCAGTCATCTGTGTCTGCCACTATATGAGAAGTCCGGAGCAATATTCATGCGGACTCGTCTGGTGGGCTGTATTAGTGTGTGTTTTGAAAATGCAGCACTTCATGTGTTTATTGGTTTGGCAGTTTGATGAGAAATGCTAGATTATTAGGTGTCAGGTACGTCTTCCCAAGAGGCTTTCTCTTTAGACGAGAGTCAAGTGCATGGCTATATTACGGATGTGTAACAACAGACCACAAGGTTCTGTATATGCATTTGAGAGTTTTCATGATACATGAAGAAAAAAAAAACATTTATATGATATTAGTTAGGACTGTCTCGTTTTAAACCCACCTAAGTTTTATCATCAAACACATGGAATTTTGTTCCTTTTAAAATATTAAGCACTTGTACATGCGCACGTCATCGAATCAAAAGCAAAGCGCAATTTGACACCAAAACAGGAATGAATGCATTGAATGCAGAAAACAAATTAAAGGAGAGGAAAAATTACAATAGAGAAAAAACTACTACAGTGTAAAAGAAATTGCAAGGGAAATATGAGTAGAGAAATATGGCTTAGATGTGCAGAGTGTGCAGGAGTAAATATTGAGATATTGTTAATGATGGATACTATGTATGTTTGAATGTATTTATTTCTGTAATGCTGCTTTGTGACACTGTCCATTGTTAAAAGCGCTATACAAATAAAATTGAATTGAATTGAATGTATGAGTGTTCCTTAGTGACTAACTCCTCAGCTAGTGTAAAAGTCCTGTCCTAATCAGTTATGCAAATTAAAGCATATAATTCAGCATCTACTATGAATTAATTAGTAAGTACAATGGAATTAATAGGAATGGTGTATATTTATGAGGATGAGTCTAATTCCACTGAGAGGTCCTGGGAGTTTAATGGGTTAAAGTGTTTAAAGTGTAATGTAACTTGGGTTGAATAATTCATCAACATTCATCTTTTTTACTTCCTATACTCTTCCTATACTTCCACTACTCTCCTAATTTCCTCGATTTCTTGTCTTCCTTTAGAGTTTCTCCAAGCTATGTGTGTGGACTATTTTCTGATTATTGACCATATCTTGTAAGTTTCTGTTATAAATATGGATTTGTCTCTAATTATGTTTTGAGCCCAGCCATAGATTTTGAACCAAGATTCTTAATAAATTCTGCCTCCAGCTCTCCTGATTTAGCAGTAAACATCAGAGATGTATTGTTGCTGCATAAAATGAGTGAAAAATGATGGCTTCGGGTAAGAAAATGATTACAATATTTCAGTATGGATTGGTGCGCAGTGTGTCATTCACATTGAAACTCTAACAGATGCATCAACACAGCTAGATACACAAGTTAAAGGGTTATGTTTTGCATTAGTTGTAAGTATTTAGAATTGAAAAGAAAAATTCTATACTGATGTAATTTCCTCAATAAATCAACAATAAGCTGTTTGTTTTGTAGGATGTCCGTTGGTGGCATGCAGATGGTCCAAGCTGTTCTGATAACGTAGAATTATTTGTGTACTTGGGGATTATGCACTTTTGATATTGAGTCATTTCAATGCATATTAATATTTAGTCTTAACAGTATGAGACCAAGAAATGGCACAGAAGTGTCAGGGTGAGGAAAGTACTGAATATGAAATTTGGATGACCTCCACTACACTTTAATTTTTTTTATTAAGTCACTTGTGTAATATTGCATAATATGCAATATTCATTGTCCTTATCTATTCACTTCCTCCTGATCTCAGAGAGCAGTTTAAGTGACTTAAGATCTAGAATGTAAATCACAATGAAATGAAAACTCCAGAGGCAAAACTGTTCATCTGCTCTCAATTCACACCTAGGAACACGCCACATTTTTTTTTTTGTAATGTTAGATCTAATACAATTTTCATTTGTTGTGCTACAACATAATTGTATTTTCAAATTTATCAAGCCGTTCTGGGTTAAGGAGATTAGATCAAAAAGGTAAAGCATCTAATTAGTTATCCCAGAGTGTGGGTATGAAGGTATCCTAAATATACATTTCTTATTCGGCAACCCATTGCCTTTATTATTGTACTTACAGTAGGTTGGCCTGTGGGACCAGAAAGAAGAGCATTGAAGCATTTTCTAAAAAGTAGCGAAAGAATCCATCTGAGGCTGATGGCAGTTATGAAACTTAAACAATACAACAAAATCAAGTACAGAATTGCTTTTCCAAAATGACCTAAAGTGCATGAGCTTTTGCTTTCAAAAGTGCTCAAATTTCCCTTAGAGAAAAGTCTTCACAAAACTTCACATGTAAAATTTATACATGTAGGACATGTGGTTTCATTTATCACACAATTTTCACATGCTGCCATAAGTGTTTACTTGAATTCGCATGAGCAATTTCAGGGTATAACGTTGAAAAGTGTATTTTCACATGTTTTTTCACACACTATATTACTGACATAATTCCAGTGGATATAAACGTCTAAACACCCCTGTTACAATTGCAAAAAAAAAAATGAAACCAAGATAAATCAGGTCAGATCTTTTTTTTTTTTCACCTTTTTTTCCCAAAACTTGCAGGCCTCTGTTAGACAACTGAAGATTAAAATTAAAAATTCACCTTCCAGCATGATAATGACTCAAAGCACAAATCCAAGTCAACAAAGGAATGACTTCAGGGAAGAAGATCGGTGTTTTGGAATGGTGCAGTCAGAGCCTAAATCTAAATCCTATTAAAAACCTGAAGAATGACTTGAAGAGGGCTGTGCACAGGAGATCCCCTCACAATTTGATAGATTTGGAGCGTTTTTGCGAGGAAGAGTGGAATAAAATTGCCAAATCATGATGTGCTAATTTGGTAGACTCTTATCCAAAAAGACTGAATGATGTATTATTCATAACAACATATTAGTTAGGAGGTGGGCACACTTGTACAAACAGGTTATTATAAGTTTTTTTTTCCCAAAAAAAATCTTTCTATTTGTTTTGTACTTGGCTGCTATATCACATTAAAGGTGGAAAAAGGTCTGACATGATTTATCTTGGTTTCATTTTTTTTTAACATCACAAAAACCTGCTTTTTTTGACAGGGCTACTAAGTGGCATCCAAACATATAGAATACAATTACATTTTGAACCAGTAAGTTTTATGCACAGGGGTGTTTCTAGACTGCTGGCTGTACTGAAGCATGCAGTTGTCTCTTTTCTTGTGCCAAAATACTGATCTGGATCTGGATCTTTGTCTCCTGAATTATTTTCAGAAGCCCTTTTCAAAGTGCAAACCTGTTTTGCTTCTGCTTTCACACTTTCTCTCTGTTTTGCGTCTCTTCACACTCCATGGTTGGCTTGCTCTTAAATTCTGTACGTGCTTATGTCCATGTCCAACTACTGCCAGCTCTGTGTTGAGAACAGTTGGCGTACAGACTGATTTTTATGGAAACAGAAAGCGTTAGGCCATTCAAGTGTAAAAAACAAAAGATGCTCTGGCACTATGGGAAATGTAGTGTCTGTAGTCATTTTTGTTGTCCAGTTTAGCTCAACAATCAAACGTGCCCCAGTAAATTGAGTCTAGTGATGCCCCTTTATGGTTGTACTAAAGTTGACTTTTATTTCTTAATGATGAACTCTTTCTATTTGGGTGCAGTGCTTTTTTCTGCTGCAAACCTAATATTAGAGCTTGATTTTGAAATTCACTCCAAACATGAGCTTCTTTAACATCATCGGAGGAACACAACTACCTCACTAAGCATTAAAATAGACCTGATTGCAGTCTCAGTGCTTAAATGCCTTTATCCCTAAGATTCATGTCTAGTCCGTGTTCCTAAATATGAGAACCTGTACTACCTAACTAAAGTTCTTGATAATAGTTATTTTCAATGGTTCATATGATGTAGTCACAGTGGCCCAGTGTGTAAGGGTTTTAACACTGACAAATCATAAAAAAGAATAGTGTTATGAAATAAAGGCATAAAGTTAGCTAAGTTAATGAAGATCTATAACTAGAACTCACTTTCTTTCTCCATTTTCGAAGACTCTTGTCTGTTTTTTTTATTGGATATAAAATATCAAACACAATATATACACATGCATTAGTACGACTTTTACGGCACTTCTTGATATGACACGGCACTTTTCAGGGACAGCCGTGTAAAATATTTTGTAAGTAACCTTGGCCAGGGTTTGTAGCAGCAAAAAACTGATATGCATCATCTACACTACAGTGCCAGACAGTGCCAATATGCTGGCAGAATATTCAGCACTTAGGACCTTAAAATTAATTTAGCCATCACTTAAATCAATCAAAATGTTTGACGTGGTTGAAATGCAGAATATTTGGATGACTCAGTGATTAGGGCACCATTTGTGTCACACTGATATGAATAAATATGTGTGTAAAGTAAAGGAAAAAAAGACATTTTAAACACAACAACTTAAGTGTATGTTTCAGATCAATAATTCAAAACAATATATAATAAAATCCATCACCAGCACTAAACAGCATTTTGCCTGTCCTAGCCCACTATGACTACACAAATATAACCATTAAAATACTTGAATAATCACGTATTTAATCAAAAAATATTTTTTTGCATTAATGTGTAACTCCATTTAACATCTCATGCCTGAAACAGCCTTTTCCATGAATCATCCCTTATAGGTTATGAAAAAAAATTAGTACATTATAGTTTTACAACATTCAATCAACCCTATGAAATGTTTGGAATGCTCCAAAAGTCACAATTTCCTGAAGATCATGAGAAGAAGAAAATGAACATCCCTCATTCTTTTTCTTGAAAGTAATTTATTCATTTAGAATATTAATTTGAACTCAATCACTTGAATACAATGAATACTTGAATGTTCTCAGCATGGATGCTAGTTAGCCACGTATTGTGTATTTGCTAATTATATCCTAAATATCGTTACTTTCATCCCTATTAGTCAATTAAGAGCAAGATGCAGCCAAACCTTGTTTTAAAAAAAAAATGAGTTGCTTGAGATGGGTTAGCACATTTTTTTAACCTTTTTTTTTTTTCTTAGATTCAATGTTGTTGATTCAATGCAAATTATTTTTTAAAAATAGTTACAAGGTATAAATGACGCCCCAATCATGAAATCACCTTTATAACAGTAATAACATTATTGCAAGACCACAAATTAATATGAATGTAATTGCATTGACTTACATGTCTAACAAGTTTGAACATATCATAATGTGTTTTTTTTCCACTCAATTTGGCATGTTATACAATCAATTGCTCTCAAACGCATAACCCTAGGAATCAGTCAGTGACGTGAGTATTCATGGTGTTCTCTGTAATATGGTGTTAAATTTGAGGTTTGATGTAATGTAAAGGTTGAGCAAATGAACCATTTGGTACGGCATGTGGAAAGTTGCAGAGTAAGAGCCATTTTGTTGTTGTTTTATTTCTCCTTTCTTTTATATTGCCGTTTTATTATCTATTTTGCTAGCTTATATAGTTTGCTTGTGGAGTTCTTTTGTGATATTGGCCTGTAAACACTACATGTTTTATTTATTCCACTTTATAGCTTACAGAGATAGGCCTTAACGGAAGAATTTCCTAAATGATTCTTTTCCCTATTTAAACAGTGTTTCTGTCAAGAGATTGGCTTGGTGTAGCAAACACACTTTGAATAATGATAGTGTATATTTCTGAGTAATTATACCAGCTGTGAATAATTATTTTCATGGACATAATTACTGAGCATCTCTGCTCGTCTCGCTAACTAACTGGGACCAGTGCCTAAAGTTCTGCTCTGAAGCAAGGCTAGACCGTGGATGGAATTTTTTAGGTCAGCGCTTTATTTATTTATAGATTTATATTTACAGATTTATGTTTAGATTTATTTACTGATAGTCCGTTTTGAAACAGTTTGGTTGAAGTGCAGCATATTCCCTAGAAATACTCAAAGAAATTCAAGAGAGTCAGACACTTGAGATGGATGGATGGATGGATGAAATTACATATGAAGCACTTTTTCTTTATGTAGATTTATTTAATGATAGGACTTTTTTTGATGCAGTTTGGATGGATGGACAGACAGATGGATGCATGGATAAAATGCAATTTCATATGAAGCACTATTCCCCCACTATTGGCTTAAAGTTTTGTTTTTCTTACATAACAAGCTATCTTCATCTCCTTACCTTGGTAATGGTCACTGCAATAACCGTGTTTAATATTAAATGAGGAAAATCCAGTAAACAGGGACTTTAAGAAGGAATCCCACAGCCAAATCCATCCTAACTGTTAAGGTTTTCCGCTAAGGGTTTTAGCTGCTGAGTGCTCTAATGGGTTCCTCCTTGAGAAAAACAGATTAATCATTCTTGGACAGTGTGGTGGAATGGCCAAATTGACCAATTATTCAGAAATAGAAAGTGCAGATTCTGCATATTGTCAGCTTCCAAAATGTGCAGAAGTGGCTTTTGTTGGGTGAGGTGTTCATATAGCTGCGTTTTCTGGCGTGCTTTTGTTGCTCTGGGGTGATTTCATATTTAGAGTAATTGGACTGGTGCTGTTCGCAGTATCGAGGTTCAGCCGCAGAGCAAGAAACCTTCTGAGGTAATTATACAAGAAACTGACATGTGCAGAACAACTACAGAAATATTTTGGTCCTACAAACTCAATTCTTTTCATATGGTAGCATGTGCTTATTTGCTTGTGTGTTTGTTTGCATCGTTTTGCAAAAGCTAGAAGGAAAAAAAATGTTTTTTCCTCTCCTGAACAGTTCACAGATTTAATTAGACAGAACTACAGCAGGCTCCAAATTGTCGCTTATTATAAATCTTTTTTTTTTCTCTCTGAATCAATTAAATATTCTCTCTCTGTCTGTCTCTCCCTGTCACTCTCACCTTGTCTGTTCTTCTTTAACACAATAAAACATCACTCATATTAACAATTAGAAAGAGAATTATGTGCATGGCAATGCAAATGTGGTAATTTATTTATTACAGTTCAATCACTATTACGCCATTGCTACAGACCAAACTAAATGTTACAGAATAGCAATTAAATAAGGAAACCTAAATCTTTGAGGAACTTACTAACTCCTGGCTCTTAGATCCTAATGGGACTCTAAATGAGTGCTTTATTAAAGGTACTTGGAGGGTAAAGCCATTAAGCCTGTAAAACATAAATATGTGGTGTGTTACAAGTGCCTAATTTGTGTGATAAAGATTTTGGCCTTTCCATTTGGAGTAGCTCTGGATTTTTTTTTATATTAAACATTCAATAATAAACATTTCTCAGTTCACTCATACCTATTTTAGAGTATTTGAAATAAGGTCATTTAAACCAAAAACCTAAAATATAGGATGTAAAAACTTGACTGGCAATACACACAGAGACACACATACAGTACACATACATACATACATAAATACATACATACATACATACATACATACATTCACCATGCACTTTAATAGGAACACCTGTATACTTGCTCATTTATGCAACCATACATTCAGCCAATCATATAGTAGCAGTGCAAGTCATACCTCATGCACCAAAACTGCACAAAAAAAGAACATACATAAATAAATAAATAAATAAATAAATAAATAAATAAATAAAACATCGCCTGGTCTTTTTCCAATCTTCAACTGTCCAGTTTCGGTGAGCCTGTACCCACTGTAGCCTCACATTCCTGTTCTTAGCTAACAGGACTGGAACCCAGTGTGGTCTTCTGCTGTTGTAGCCCATCTGCCCCAAGATTTGACATGATGTGCATTCTGAGATGCTTTTCTGCTCAACACAGATGTAAAGAGTGGTGATTTGAGTTACCATAGCCTTTCTGTCAGCTCAAAGCAGTCTGGCAATTCTCTTTTGAGCTCTCTCATTAGCAGGGCTTTCCACCCACAGAACTGTAAAGTCTAGAGACTGTTGTGTGAAAAAAATCCCAGGAGATCAGAGGTTTTTTTTAAACACTCAAACCAGCCTGTCTGTACCATAGTTAAAGTCACTTAGATCACATTTTCCCCATTCTGACATTCAGTGTGAACATTAACTGAAGCTCATCATTTTGCACTGCTGTCTCATGATTGGATAATTGCATGAATGAGCAAGTGTACAGTTACTCCTAATAAAGTGGATGTTGATTCAGATTTCCTAAGAAGTTTTTCATATGTGATTATGTGAGAAATAGATGATTAACACGTGAAGACGCAATTCAGCGCAAATGTTATGCCCTATAATTGCGTAAGTCTTACTTATGGGGTATCCTACATATGACAATAAAAACATGCACTACATGTGAAATCACATGAGGTGTTTAAAAAAACGACACGTGCATCATGTGATTATTCGTATATGAAGTTCATGTGAGTTTTCTATAAGGGGATTTGGATCGCCGTTTACCAGGTACGATGATGCAGAGTTCACACCTTGAATGCGCCAGTGTCATAAGATTCTCTCTGTGTAACTGTCTGGCAGCACGAGGCAGTAAATTCGCTCTATTGCTGCACAGTTGTTTGCTTGTGGTGTGCTAGATAGACTGAGTCTGCACACTATTCAAATCCCATTTCAGCCAGCTGCCGCAATTTTCCAGTTTAAATACAGAGCACATGGCAAAGTGAGTATGGATGTCCATGTATAATGCAGGCTTAAATGGTCATTGAAGCTAGGATATCTCAGTAACAATAATTTTTTTTTTATCTGCACTCTGATTGATCTGCCATGATTATAGATTCTGCTTTTTAATTTCCCCCTCTAATTAAGATATACACACCTCTCTTCAAAGCGAAGTGCACTCTGAGTAACATTTTGGACCAGTCAACAGTGACTCAAAATCAATTTACATTCATCTTCAGTAATTACTTTACCATGGTCAAGGTGACGCAAGGCATGAATACACCCTGAATAAGACACCGTATGGTGAGGTGGGAGGAAACTGGACAACCCAGACGAAACCCATGCAGACACAGAGAATATAAAACCCCACTCAGATAGTAACCCGAGCTCAGGATCAAACCCAGGACCGTGGAGATGTGAGGTGGCAAAAGCTACCCCCTGTGCCATTGTGCTGCCCTTAAAATAATTTGTTTTAAAACAACATTTTGTGAGACTTCACAGTAGCTCTTTTGCATCTTTCTTGCTGATTTAAACATCTATTGCTATAATTGTATCTGATGGATTGTCACCATGTACTTTCACCCACTCTTGGAGATTCAAAATGTATGATTATTGGTTTTAGAATGCAGAAACTTGTGATTTTGTTCTTCTGGTACTGTGAGAGGTGTTAACAAATTCTTGGTATGAGACGTGTAATAATGTGAAAATCTGATTGAAATCATCCCAAAACATATGATGTGTATGGGTGCCAGATTCACAGCTTGGGTGAACACATCTCTGCTCATCCTGTTCGCTACGTGAAAGATGGTATCTGATAGACGTTCTTTCCTTCAGCTGTTTTTCATTCTCTGAAACATGCAGCTGGTAATTCTCAAGCTGATAGCGCAAGCACTCACATAATAAAAATATCTTACCTGTATCAACCCTTTTCACATCACGGAATGAAATGATTTGTTAGAATATTACCTTTGGGAGCACAAGGTCTCAGCCCAATTAGTGTTACCATACACTGTATAGTGTGAGAGCAGCTTAACTTCAGAATGCAAAGCACTTGGCTTAAACACTGCCTTCCCCATCGAGCTGTCAATCAATAACAGGTCACCGTTAATCACAGAGGCTTTGATTTAATTGGACAGAAACATATGAGGATTCTTTCAAGACTTAAAAAAAATACATCAGTAACACTCCAGATACATTTCAACAATTAGTGAAATAATGTAGCAGACTGGATGCTGTCCTCGTCGATGTTTATGAGACACTTATTTGCAGCACATACTTATTTTCTCATTTTGCACAACCAGAGACTCTTGGGTCGTCCTCAGTTCTCCACTGGATATAAAAGATGTAAAAACCAAACACTGGAATGGGGAGTTTTAAGGAGCAGAAGTTCGTCGTTCATTCAGTACATTTCCATCTGCACTTATCTTTGACATCGCCCTAAATGACTATAAATGTCCATCTACATTCAGTGCGCTGTTTACCGAAGCAAAGCATTTCCACTGGATCAATCCTCTTCTGAAAACAAATCACAGTTGTTGTCCCAATAGGTTGATGACATTAATTCAACATTGAATATTAACTTTCCTAACTGTGAGGTGATGCCAGAGAATGCTTAAGGAGTACGTACCAAAAAAAAAAAAAAAAAAAAATTGTGCTCGGAGTGCACTGATAATACTAGTCAAAAACCTCCATTATTTTGAAAGGAATTGTCTATATTATGCAAATAATATTGGTTACAATTAGGGATGCATCGATATCTTTTTTTTTTTCAGCCTATGAAAACCATGTACATGTTTTTTGGTACTTGTCGATACTGATACTGATATGGGTAACCTTCTTAGTATTAATCAAACAGGGGTGTCATGGAACATGTTATTTAGCTCTGTTTATTTTACATAGTAGCCATGAAAAGCACACACGTGTGTTCACGCACTTAGGTTGCTAGGCTTGTTCTTTATAACATTAGCAAGTTCATTTTAAATGAAGTGAATTAGCTGGCTACATTAGTTACTTTAGATTGCGTAGGGTTGCAGTAGACAAGAGCAGAATTTTTCACTTTGGAAAAATGCTTCTGTACAGCTTGTAAGCAAAGCACTTTTTTTCCATAGCACCTATGGAATCCCTCAGTGACCGATAACGGCAGATAGTTAAGCACATTATACTGGGTAAGATATGTTATTTTCACTCACCTAGTGTTGCTGCAGTGTTGGAGAGTTTTATGTTTAAGATGCTTTATCGGGTTACTTGTATTAAAGGAAGATGCTGTAGTATCTCCTCTGGATATTTTCACAGAGCAGAGAATACAGTCTGTTTTGCTTTAATTGTCATTGTTAACTGTGAAATACATCCAGATCGCTGTCATTTTGTGTCATCTCTTAATTAGCGTGATCAAACACACTAGGCTTACGTCACATAGTATGATGTGGGATCGGTAAATGAGCACGGTGTCAGATTGACACCCAATACCAGTACCGGTATCGATGCGTCCCTAGTTACAACATTCAGATTTCAACCATATCCCATTAATGTCAGATTCAATTAAAAGTCCATCTTAAACAATCCTCCCATTTGTCAGTTCAACAGACGCTGCAACATCATCCCTTTAAACGACCCATTTGCGCTGACCACAAATCAATACTGAAGTGTTCAGTATGGCATTCGCCACCAAACTAAAGTGAACAGCACTTCATGATGCTTGGCAGACATAAAATTACCATCTCTCCATTTCAAAGGATTGGTTTATCTGAGAACAATATCATCTAGCCATAAAACATTTATCGTACATTGCGACTCTAGGCAATAGTGGCATGTGATTAAAGAGTATTCACAGAACGAAATGCAAAGGACTGACTTATTCGATATAAATAGTAACAAAATACTCATCACTATCCAATGTGTAAAGTCCCACACTGAAAACAGGACAGAAGAAGTTGAGAAAGCATTCTGGGGGACGATTTGCAGTGTCATCTAGAGAGCGTTTACTTAAATAGCTGTGCAAGTCCGAACTAATCCAAGAGTTTCTTCAAATGGCATGCAGTTGCTGACTCTGAATTGTTTTTAAGTTGAAGTTCATTTCTAAACCAAAGGGGCTGTAAACCAACAAAAACACATTTTGCATTTCTATAATTGCACAGATGCAAAACTTAGAAAGAAGTTTTGGGGCAAACAGACCAATTAGAGATATTGCAAATGCCAGTATCACAGGAAGCCACAGGCAGAGAGACATTCGCATATTACAAATCAAGCAAAGGTTGCATAAGCATGATCTGCTTCGTATAAACTAATAAAGCAATGTGAGAGTGAGCTCTGAACTCCATTATGGTGTGATTGTGATTGTTTTTGTTTTTTTTTTAAATAAACTATCATCCCTATTATTGCTAAGATGTTGGTAAGATGGCCTCTACTGTGCAAACGGATTTATTGGATTTAATTGGATCCTGGAGAGTTGTGCTTGGATTAGCAAAATGAACACATTTTGCTTTAATGATCAAATGTCTATACGTAGAAGTTAACCGTTGCCTTAACTGAATAAACATGTTTAGTGATTTTGAAATGAAAGCACTTCTAAAGTCTATAAAGCTATGTTAAATTGTATTGCATTAACCGATTCAATTTACAGTGGAACCAAGTAACAATGCACATGTACATGGTATATTTTTTTGTCTTTCGCTGGACACCTCAATGGAAAAGATACACAGTTTGTCACATCTCCAGTTAATTCCAAAACAGTAAATTTATGATTTAATCACAGCATTCACTTTAGCAGAATGAGTACTTAACTAATAACAGTTTTGCTAAAAAGCCAATGTTTACTATAATTTACTATAATTCAGATGACAGTACACCTAAGATGCAGCCCACAGGCAGACTTGTAAGGTGTTTGTGTTTGAGAAGTGCTTACTGCAGTTTACATCTGTTTGATATCAAATTCTTAGTAGAGTGTCCAAACAATATTTTTGGAAAATGTATCGCAGACAGCAGAATTTCTGTTTTCTTTTTTTTTTCTGTGACTGCAAATACTCTGTTTGCTAGATTAAAATTATCCCATTTCACCGAAACTGGCACCACTGATTTCAGTCCATATGAAGCCCAGAGCATTAACTTAAAAGTGGACTTTTTTATTATATTAATATAATAATATAATCCTACAATAACAACTTCATTGCTTACAAATTAAAACAGGCCAGGTATGAACTGTAGATTTCTCTAGTTCAACTGATTTGTTATTCTCTAAGTGCCATTATGTATATTGTCATGGTTTGTGATGTTCACTGAACAGTTTAGCGCCTTTTCATTGCCACAAACCACCAGATATTGTTTACAATGCAGAACAGTAAACACGAAATACAATATGCAAAAAAATATTTATGCAATTCTGAAATACAGCAGGAACACTGCAAATACACAGGACTCTGGCAGTGAGCTTCTATCCGGAACGGCGTCTCCAAGCCTGCTCCTGAAGAGTTGAGCACCAACGTTAACCCCAGGGTTGCCAAGGCTCAGCAAAATTTTCAGCCCAACTACATTTCAACAACTGCACAAAAAGTTCAGGCATGGGAAAAGGGAGATGCATTTGTCTTCTTTTTTCAGTCTTTGTGCGGGAAACAAGTTCACCGTGGTGCGCACGCATTTCTGATTCGCAGGATCTGCAGTACGCCTTTGTATCATCACCTGGTACAAACTTTATCCATGCCATAATCCCCTTTTCCCTTTTCAATCTTTGCGATATATCTCACAAGAGAAAAGTTTATGTATATTGTAGATACACTGTCTGTAATTACACTTAACCATTGTTCCTTTTGTTAGCCTATGTTCACTGAAATCGATTCAATTTAATTCTGATTTTTTGTTCTGTTCACTATTTGGCAATGGATATCCTTTTTTTTCATCCTGGCCATCTCTTTTGATTTTATACCAAAACAACTGTGAAATAAAATTTTCAAAATGCCCAATACATCTTATATATATCTCAATAATTAGCCATATAAACAATATTTATGGAAGTAGACATACAATACCTTTACATACTTGGAGATCCCACTGGCTGGTTTGAGGGCACAAATATAATATAATATAGAGGTAAGCTTTTGGTTTCATAGTTACAAAGATTTTTATTTCTCTTCCTTACTTTCAGTTTAAATGACCTGAACATAATTTCGGCAGGCTAATATAAAGCTTTTTTCCCATTATTTTAATTATTTGTATATGTTCATTAGAGGAATTAACACAAACACATAAAGCTTGGTGTTTCTTCTTTTTTTTTTTTGTTTCTTTTTTCAGCAAATAAAAAAAAATCATGTTTCAAAAAATATAAATAAATAATTAAATAAATAAATAAAGTGATATTTCTGCCCCATTTAAAGATAAAAGTTATATTTATATGTATTCTTATATTCCTGAATAACGTGTATAAGATTTGGACTAACGCTCTGCAGGAAAAGAGATCTTCAAATCAGGTTTAGTGACCCCATATTTATTGAGCTTAGATTGAGTTTAGGTATACATTATTATTAATTTATTCTAGACGTGTGTAGATATGCTCCCTATGATGTGTAAGCACTAAAAGGAAATTTTGTGCCCCCTGAATTCTCCAAAGAAAAGAAGTGCTATCATATCAAACAGTTAATGCATGATCAGATACAAATGACACCGACTGACCCTACAGACATCAGAAAAGTGACTATTATTTGACGTATAGTAAGAAAAATCCACAGCTTTGAAAGACACTAAATACTTCAGTTGAATTTGTTAAATATATGAAGGCAACAAAGACTCGCAGCAGGTCCCTATATGTGTCTTTGCATTTTGAAATCAGGAACACACATGCCACAACGATATTTCTCCAAAGGTCCTTTTCACACTTTGGGCAAACAGTGAATGAATGAGCATTTGGAGGAATGCCTCCAGTCCAGGCCCTTCCTGTTAACGCTGACAGATCGGTTAAACAATGATGATATGTCGTTGGCGCATGGAAAAGCTGGCAGTCACGCTCGGTTTTTCACAGAGGAAATACAAGGAATCCAGAGAAGGTGGAATACTGCCACCCACCCACTAGATTTCCCTTCTCTAGTTTCAGGTAAACCTTGTCCTCCTTGTCCAGGTAGAGGAGAACGCCATTGGTAGCAGCCTCTCGTGTCACGTCTTTATCACCTGCGAAGGCAGAGATGACTGGCTTTCCATTTAACATCAAGTTCACCTAAAAGACAGCAGATGAGAAGTCCATATGAAGGAATGCACAGAACAAAAAAAATCAGGGTCAAACAAAGTGCAGCTGGACTTTATCAAGCACAAGGTTCAAGGCAGCAGCTTCATCAATACTGCACTTGTCTTATAAGATGCGGTAAAAATGAACTGATGTCTTAAAGGAAAAGCACATGCTTTTACAGTGGTTCTATAATCATCCACAAACAATAATCTAAAAAGTTAAGCTGATATTTTTAAGTCCATGCAGTAGGCTTGTGCGATATTGATTGATTTTCCATTTTACAATATCGTAATAAACAACTTAACTATCCAGAATCCTAAAAAAGACAGGAAAACGAGCATTTCCACCAGTTCAGGTTCACTGAAGCTGTAAAAATATTACCAGCTGTGCAGTCAGGAACCGCGACAATCACAAAAACTCAGCTGGATGGTGGATTTTCATGCAATTCTCCAGCTATGCAGTTAAAAAGTGGTAGCTCAGATTAGATTACTTTAGACTACTGCTCAGAAGGTCGTGAGTTTGACTCACAGCACTACCAAACTGCTACTGCTGCACACTTGAGCAAGGCCCTTAACCCTCAACAGCTCAGTTGTATAAATGAGATAAATATAAGTTGCTCTGGGTAAGGGTGTCTTCCAATGCCATAAATGTAAAAAAAAAAAAAAAACCCCAAAAAAACATCACTTTTTGATATAATCCTTTTAGGAATCCCTTGTCTAATGTCCATGTGACCATTGATGCTCCTCAGTGCTGAGCAGGAGAGCACAGGAGTGTGCAAGTCTAAAAAAATCCCTGCATATTTTATCACCTTCTAATTATCATCACCATTAACATTATTTGTAAAGTGCTAGATATGCCACTTTGTTGCAGGTGTATTTATTCTTTTGGGGTCAAAATCATCATTCATTTTTCTCTTTCACCAAAAACCAAAATCCCTGATAAATATAGTTAACTGATGTTAAATATATACTTATCTAATGTTAGCTCAGTCAAATATACATAGACAGAGTTTTATTTCACATTAAAGTACTCAAAACATTCTCCATATACCATGTCAGAAAGCGAGAACGCATGAGATGGGGGAAGAGCTGTGGGGCTTCCAGGAAGTGGCTGTTAATATTAGAGAGTTCAAAACACCTGAGCAAATCGTTCCAGAATCACATGTCAGTTAGCTCATCTCTCTTTTTACTGTGGAGGAAAAACACTGCTCTTTTAGCATATTTTTTGAATGATATCTTGTACAAGCATATTTTGCAGAGCTCGCCCGGAATATGGTGTAGGGATGATAATATCGTTATATCGCACAAGCCTATCATGGAGCATTGTTCATATTCCTTCTCACCTGTATGGTTTGGCTCTGATATACTTTAATAACATGAAAGTTGAAGCTGTAGATGCCTTTGCGAGGGGATAGAAATACAGAGTCCAATGTGAAATAGTTTCCTATGTTGACAAGAACCTGTAGGGTGGAAAAAACATATTTCAGAGGCATCAAAGCATGAAATTAAGTAAAGAAAAATACAAAAAAAAAATGTTTTTATAAAAAATATCTTGGCCACACTGTATAATTCAAGTATTTTCTCTTTTATGGTCTTTCCAGATTGAAATCCGGAAAAATTTCAGCATGAGATGGGAATAAAGATCTTGATTGAAATATGTATTCATGCACAACAGGAGTTCCTCTTTGCTATCATGCTCTATTTCTGTCAATTATAAACCAGGATTGCATAAACTTAACCAGGATATGCTCTTTATTTGAAATAATGCTATTTTTGAATACAAACTGCAAAGCAAAATCTGTTTCCAACTAAAGAAGTTGGAAACAGAAGTTTAGTTAGTTTAGAAATGACACAGAATGTGCAAGCAGTATATATACACTGAGTTGACACTTCATTAGATACAGCCCTACTTTTAGACAAATTTTACAGTCCAATAAGTTGGATGACTGCATTGCATGGGGATAAACAGGCATTTCTAGCATCAGTTGTTGTTTAATAAACTCTTTAGAATGGGTAAAATGAGAGACCTTAAGAAATCCAAACACTTCTAGGTTTGTAGGTCCTATCATTGACCCTTAATTTACCATTACTCCTCTTCCTTGACCGAAAATTGTGTGGAAAAAAAAAAAAAATACAACTACAAGTCAGTTACTGGACAAACAGCATTTGAAGCAGAGGGATCAAAGGAGAAGAGCCACAAACAAAAAAATCCTCACACCCAAGGTCATCACTACATCACTACTAGTATGCGGAATATTATCTGAGAACAATCTATTTATTAGCCTCTACCTCAACTGGCCTACGCTGTCAGGTACCAGTGTTATCTACAAAAAAGACAAAAATCTCTGGAGGGCACAAAAGTATCAAAAAGTGGCCTGAGGGAAAGATCAAACTATGTTCCAACCAACAACTATCTACCCATCCTGTTTGGTTTCAGGAGTAGAGGCCAGTAGTGGCATTTTGATTCTGTGTAAATGTTTTCCTAGTCCACATTAGGACTCCTGATGAGAATATTTAAATGGCACAGTACAGCTAAACATTTGTGCTCAGTGTTATCCACACTCAGATGGACACTTTCAGCCTAACAATCCACCATGAGACAAGGTTTGTATTGTAAATAACTAGTTCAAGGGGTTTTCACTGCTACAATGGGCTGCAAAGCCTCCAGAGGTCAACACTACCAAGAATATTTGGGTGGAGGTGGAAAGGGTAGTTCAGAGCAAGAGACAGGGCAATGCCGTGATTTCCACATGGTACAACACATCCAGCGTCTTGTAAATTCCATACCCAGGCTAATTCATACTGGTCAAATATGCGTCATGACACTAGATCCAGTGGGGTCCAAAAGTCTGAGACCATAGTGAAATTCTGTTTTGCTTTTTTTTTTCATTTATAACTGGAAATGAACAGGTTTAAAGAAAAAAAAAAAAAAACAAAGAAAAGGAAATGTTCAAAATCTTAAATATTTATATTCAAGATTCTGTGTGATTTGTTGGTCACTGTTTAAATTTAAGCAAATTGTACAAAAGGTCAGATATTCCTTGAGATTTATCCCTTCCACTGAAGAATATGTTCAGATGACATTCCCATGCTTTTGATCTAACATGAATCATCAGGTTTTACACAAATTTGTGAAGTCCAAGCCAGCTCAAGTGCAAAATGACATTACAGCAAAAGGGACACATACCAAAAATGAAGGAATTTTCAATTTCATGTAAATATTCTATAAAATATTACTTTTCACTCAAGTTCTTGCTGATAATATCATTTGTAATTAAACACTTTGTATTACATTTGTAAAACTTTAGTGGTCTCAGACTTTTGGATCCCACTGTAGGTGTAACTACAAAACTGGCTACTCAGTGTATCCACAACCTAATCTCCTTTCAAAATTCATAAGCGTTCTAATGCACAAGAATCATTCTGTTGGATTTCATACAAATTAAACTGTAAGAAAAGTCACATCTGCAATCCCATCCTCCCTCTAAGGTTACTCCTTCCTTACTGTGTGTTAATTTGTGCAAATTCTTCAAAACTTGCAATTGTAAAACAGTTCTGAGAAAACAAGCTCCCGCAGTCCAAAATCATAGACTAATGATCGCTCATAATCAAAGATGTTGAAACCTTTACTTTCAATTTTTATTTAAAACATGCAAATTTGATAGCACCTGCAAAAAAAAAAAAAATGTGTAAACTGATTTACCAATAAGGTGCATGGAGGCTTGCATCTTTCAAATGAACAATGTCCACTTAAACCATTTTCCCTGAGGAATATGAAATATGGGGCATTTTTATCAAAAGTATAAAATACAGGGTGGTGTTTATGCAAATAGCCTAATTTTCCACCCACAATGTGGTTTACTGAGCCTCACAGCCTGCAGAAATGGTGATTATGTGAGCAAAGTAGTACAGCTAAAGGGAAGGTATTAAATTTGTCAAAGCCTATTTACACCAGTTAAAGACAAAATTATATCATCCACTAAATTTTAATAAAAATGTTTATAAAGATTATCTCAAAAAGATCTTTACTTTACTTAACATTACTTAATATTACCTTGGCAAAGCTGGTTTCATCTTATATATATTGACCATACATTGAGGCCAACAGCACTGAAATAGACACTGAAAAGGTTTTCATTCACATGTACATTATAAACAGAAAATAGGCTGTTTAATTTTGTGTTCATATTTTATTTTGAACAGTTTTTCAACACCGCCTTTAGTTAGTTCATTTTCCTTTTTATTCTTCCGGGAGTCTGCGTGGCTGTCAAGAACAAACAGCACATGCAAAAACCTCATTTACATGTTGTTTCCTCCCCAGCAAGATTTACAATTTATCCCGTGCCACATGCAAAAAAAGGTACTTGTTATTATGGGATCCTAGTAAATCAGGCCCTTTGTGTATAATGTTCTTCCTACTGCTACTTACTACTAGTATCTGGTAAACTGGTGGAAACCTTGTATCACTGTATCTTGTATAGCAATCTGCTTCTTTAAGAGCTTTAAGCTTGAATGGGTTCTGCTTTATTTGTAAGAACTTTGCGTAAAAAGGCATCTGCCAAATGAATAGATGTAAATGTAAAGTGTAATGGCCTTGCAAATGAGTTCTTACTTCAGCATTGTAGAAGGAGAGGGTTTTAAGAAGAAAGTCCCAATTTGAATGTTGTATTGGATATACCATATTTTCTTCCTCTTTAAGTTCCTCGTGGTCTTGGGATATTGCTGTATGAGCACAGAAGGTATTGTGAACCTCTGACTCTATTGTCTCAGACCCTTTGGGGTTTCAGCTCACTTTCTTTATTGTGCTTATTGTGCCACTTTTAGACTACAAAGATGCTCAGACTGCCAGATAAAAGAATGTTAAATAGGGAGTTTGTAGCTCTCCAATTACAAGCAAAAGACAAGTCTTTTGTGATTTATTGCTTTTTGTATATTTGTATGCCATATACAGCATGTGATAAATTGTACATACAGTGTTTAATGTTTGTTTCTATTTATAGATGCACAAATGAAACACTGTGAATTCATTTGACATTTAAATTCTATGATAATGTGATATTTCAGGCAGATCTAAGATTTCACCAATATATCAAGTTGCACAATAATTATACTTCTTTTGCATGTGACACTTGTTGTTTTGCACTGTATTTGCTGGCAACACTGAAATATCAAAAGTGGCTGCATAGTTTTTATGCAAAACTACTGGCATTAGGAATTTCTGGAAAAAAAATATACAAAAGAGAAAACATGTATAATAGACCAGAATTGCAATACAGCCCTACATATTTCCTGTTTTTTGTTGTTGTTGTTTTTTAACCAAGGTCTGACCCAACATCCACCTGGCTCTTTTCTCCCATAACCATCTGGGACAGATAAGACACAATCACCTGCCATAAACATATCTAGGAGCTCCAGATAGCTCACAAATTGGCGTCCAATAGTCCTTTCCAAACCCAGGCTGCTCGTTCCAATGAGTGTTGAGATGATTAAGCACCACCGGCATCAGTATCCATCCCGTTGGGAGCGTGGCTAGCATCCACAGAGCTCTCACACAATACACAGCAGGCCAGCACGGCTTGCTCCACCGCCAGAGAGTTACATAAAGGCCCCAAGGGGCCTCTATCCATGGGTTAGACAGAATGTGTGGTTGGTTGGTTGGTTGGTTTGTGATTTGTGTGCACTGAGGTTTTGCACAAAACAGGGTTGGAGAGCAGCTGGTCAGGCTACCTCCTTTTATCACTTTCCCCCCCTCCTGCCCCTCCAGCCAAAGTAATGAGTAAGGAATAATAGGCCCTCAAGGGCGGCCTATACACAGCACATCTCAGCAGAAAAAGCAGCCGAGTTTTATTTTGTGTCCTGCATCAAAATGCACAGTTATTAGCACTGTCTTTGCAGAAGCAGAGATAACAAAGAGCAGAAGTGAGAATTTGGTGCAAGGTAGCACACTGCCTTGTTAATAGTTAATATATGCTGTAGTCCATCTGCTTGGGCGCTTCATTAAGACTTTATTAAAGCCTGAGCCAAATCTTAAATCCGAGTCCCTCAAATGTATGAAATTATTTAGTAGGAATTTATATATGTTATGGGCTAAAAAGATAACAAAAAATGAATATTTATTACATGCGTCAGCCTTTCTTGACTAACAGGGATTAGGTTTTTTTTTTTTTTGGGGGGGGGGTTTTGTTTTTTTTACCAAAAACTCAATTTTGGCAGCATGGATCTACACAAAGCTTTCAGTGAATATCCAAAAACGATCTATAAGCAATGTCAGCCCTGTATTTTCCAGTCAATCCAAACAGCAAGGCTGAGCTCTATCAGATGCATTTGCCCTAGCCTGTTGGCATGTGTGTAAGAGCTGAATGACAACTGAATGACGAGAAGCAAGAAGGTTAGTGAAGGCAACGAGGTGATAATGCAATAAAATATAAGGCTGAACAATACTGACAAAATACTACACTGCGATTACATGTTGCAATCGCAATATATTACCTTGCAATATATTAAAAGGGAACGTCTGTTGACATGGTTACAAATTGCATCATTTTGATTAAAATCATTTATGCCTACTGGATTATGTGAAAGCCATGAATCATCAAAAACACCCACAGAAACACTCATCTGGAGCATCTGAGCACACAAAATATAGTGATCGGTTGGAGGGTTCATTTGCATATTGCAGCCTTGTATTGCTTAGTACTGAAAAGGCTGTAACAGTATATTGTGTAACCATCCAAAAAAAAGCGATCAGTGATCCATAAATGTTAAATAAAACCATGCAAGTTGCAATGTGATGTATGACTTAAAAATTAAGATTGAGGCTATGATTTGCATTGCTGCGGGTATACAGAAAGTAAGACGGGTAGGTGTGCACAGTAATGATTTATGAAGGCTACTGACTGTATGCAGCACAACTCCACTTCATCACAGTGGGCAATACTGTGCATTGCGTGTGCGCTTTTCCACACTTTTCCCTAGTCTCTATTCAGCAGTGGAGAAAAGCAGTGGCCTATACAAGTTAAGAGAGGCCTTGACTCTGATGTAACTGTTACATTTACATTTTATACACACATTCACCCAAGCGCCATACATTACACTTAAACTGGTGACCTACAGAATACTTAATGTATATAGGATATTTAAACAGGTGTCCAATAAAAATACAAAACTGAAATTGACCTAGAAATATATGAAATATATGATCTTTAAAGCTCGCTGGTTGACTGAATAATTATAAATAATCTCACATTCATTTATGAGTGTGAGTGTGTGTCATTAACCAAATCCATTAACAAAAATGGATAATTTGCTGACATATTAATAATATCAATGACTATAAACCTGCATAATGATTACTTTTTTTTTTTAATAATGACTTTATCTAGACTGTTCAATTGATCAACCGATCATTTAAGTGGTTTCTTTTTGTTTGTTTGTTTGTTTTTGTTGTTGTTTTTTTTTTTATTAAACGGTTAAACGATTTAGAATAATTCCTGCACTCTCAGAAATAAAGGTCACACAATAAAGGTACTTTTTTTCCCCGTAGGCACTGGGATGAGTGCCCTTAATGTGTTTTGTACCTTTAATGTGCATCTTATACCTGGGAATGTGCATGTAGATTTTAGATTTTAGATTAGATTTTAGAGCAAAGCTTCAAAAGGTACTTTAAATCAGTGGTCCTTAAGGTCCAGTTGTAAGATGCATAGCCTACTAAATGTAGAAAAGATGTACCCTTGATGGTACCACCCCAGAGACAAGGAGAAGTGCCATTATTTCTGAGAGCTGTAGTTATTTGACCAACTGATCCATAGAGTAGTTGCCAATATTCGATATTTAGGTAAATATCCTTTTAGGTAAAATTATTATTCCATATATGTATTGATGATTGCAGTCTGTTTTGCAAGCAAATATGCATGCATGAAATAATAGTTCTGGCTAACTTTTCTAACTGAAGAAAAAACAACAACAACAACAACAACAACAACCAGACGTTGGTTACTTGGTCGAAGTAGATGATGCGCGTTTTGTTGCTCATCTCTGACGGCTCGTGGTTGTTGCTCCTCACGGCGGAAAACGCCACCTTGGAGTTGGCCGCGCGCACTGAGATCCCGAGCGGAGAGGAAGAGCCTCTGGCGTCTGTAGCCGGGTTCGAGTCGCACACCACCAGGCATTTCCCCTCCAGCACGATGGGCTCCGTGTCGTTCTGCGCCGCTGTGAGCGCCACCAGCGCCAGCACGCCGAGCCACACAGCCGCCGGGTTACGCGGCATCGTGCAAAACAATATCCCGGTACCACAAACTTCCGAAAATGTTCCGCTCGTGCCTTGCGCTTTTTTTTTCCCCCGCTTCCCGCGCGCGCTTCAGAGGAAAATCCGCCGGATTCCTCTAAACGCTGCGTGTTGATTCTGGAACTGTAGTCATTTTTATTCATTCATTCATTTATTTTTGTAGGGGAAAAAAAACACTTCCTATCCCTCTGTTTTGCTAATGAGAGGATGCTTCAAACTCCACGAGGAGGAATATGGTGCAGAAGAGAGGCACGCGCGCCTCAGCACTGTGGCTGAGTGTCATCACTCCACTCGAGCTTCTTTTTCCCAGAGAGAGAGAGAGAGAGAGAGAGATAGAGAGAGAGAGTTAACCGCAGTGCGCGCGCAATTACCGAGCAGTTAATTTTACACCGACTGAAAACCTGTGCACTTTTACCATGTTGCTACACGGTTTGTTTTGGGGGGGTTTTTTTCCCGCGCGTGCAGCTGTTAATGCCTGGTGACTTTAGGGTCACAGGATTCCTTACAGTACGCCTTAGTGCTCATCGTGATGCACCATGTGAATTATGGGAAATCTCAGCACATAGAGGCGGTGTAGAGTAAACATGACTGCACAAAAATCCCCATCCATGTGTCCAGTCATGACATGATGAACAAAATGTCACTCTCTGTGACAAATCAGAAGGTACACAATGATCAGCAAAACTTAACAGGAATTCTCCAGACATTCTAACACCATCATCAAGCTCATCTTTTGCTTGATGTGTTAGGGATCTTGAATTATCCAGCAAGTCAAGGTGAATGGATTCCTCTGAACAGGTGCAGTTTGGTTCAAAGACACAAAAGTGCTCTTTAAGGACTATGATCCTTAAATGAATTATAAAGGTACATTACATCCCCAAGATCCAACCAAAGATATAAAGCATGTACGTTTGAAGGTACTACTCTGATATGAAATAGTTTTTCTTCTGAAGGTATTCACATAGTGTGATATAATCGCTTCGATTTTTTTTATCTCAGGAGATTCATTAGAACTTTGAAAACCTGATCCAAGGCTTTTGGATGAGCAGCAAAGCGGCTTCGAAATTATATCATAAGTCACCTTGACTGGTGGACCTCGCAGTGCAGTGGTCTTCAGGCATGGGGGGAAAAAAACAATGTTCTTTTCATCACATAGTGTATATTTGTGTATATTTGTTTTTTTTATGGAATTTATTCTTATTTCTTCATATACACATACGTGATTATGGATGTGTGATTATGCATTTGTTCGGTCTGCTTCTCCTGCAACACATCAGAGAACTGCTGCAGGATGTTTAAGCAAGATTTTAAAATGTCTAATTTATTTTAGTGTTGTTCAGCTTGTAGTGATATGCTCATGCATACAGAAATCCACTTTACAAATCTACCTGAACTCGCTTTGGGGTAATTGTGGGAAAATGCAGTTTATTTTTCTATTGTCATTTGCTAGATTTATTTAGGCAAAAAAAATAGGCTGATGTCTGTTAAATCGTTATGGTAAAGAATCACTTTAGTATTCTTTACAGCAACATAGACCTTTGCAAAAGAAAGCTATAATTAACCTTGAGATTAAAACAGGTAGAGTAGTGGAATTTGTTAGACGGTAATATGGGGTCTGCATGAAAGTGCTTGGAAAACCCAGTGCATTTCAAACAGATTATAATGTCCCACTTCTTGCCCTGCTATGTCCTTGAAACGAGGCATGTAACCACAAATAATCGCTCACCATTTCACTGACAATTATTAGGACAAATAAACAGCAGAGCCACTTGAGGCTTGCACGTCACAAATCAAGGAAGGATACACAACGCTCACACTCTCTGTCTTTCTGTAAAACAGTCTGCCTTAGAGGAAAATAACATGAAGGTGGTAATTCTTGGGCTAGGTGTGAATATCACCAGGCTATTAAAATGTAACACAAAAGAGCTACAGATTGCAGGGAATGAGAGTGGGAGGAAGTTATTGTTGTATGCTTTGTAAAATATTGATGGGTAAAATGATGATGGAGAAGGTAATTTGTGTTGTAATTGCTTGTAATTAATTTATAATGTTGTCTACCCCTGAAATGCTGCCATTTAGATCAGTGACAAAACAGAAATACTAATTTGCCTGGAGGCAGTATGATAGCGTTGCCACTTCACTGTTCCCGCATCCCTGTTTTGAGCCGGCGCTCAGGTGCAGAGTTTCGCATGGTCTCCTTATGTCCACGTGAATTTCCTCCGGGTCCTCCGGTTTCTTCCCACCTTTAAACAACATGCCGGTAGGTGGATTAGCCCAAGGTGTGAATGCATGTGATGGTGCCCTGAGATTCCCACCTGTCGCAGTGTTTCCGGGATCCGTCACGATCCTGACCAGGATAAAGCAGTGAATGAAGAAAATGAATGAAAAAAAATAATTTGCCCTGAATCTCTCAGGCCTTCTCTGCCATCAAAGGTACCCAAAGGTAACTAAAGAAAACACTACGGATCAATATGTAAACATTTCAGCATACCAACACACATAATATTCCATTATGTTTGTTTTTCAGTGGCAAAGTGTTTGTGAGTTTCTCTATTATTGGACATCCCATAATGGGCAATGACCAAACAACACCTAGCGGGAGCGTCAGAATGAAGAATTAATATTTGATTGAGGAAGGATTATTGGATTCTTGCCAGTCCATTCTTCAGGACAAAGCCCAAAGGATAATCTAGGCCAAAAAGTCTATTCTTAGGTGACTCTGAAATGGATAAGCAAGACTTTGAGCAGCACAAATGAATCGACCTTCAGTGCCCTGCATTTTTTTTTTAGGTTCTTAGGGAAAACAGCCTCATCGCATCAACCTATTGACACTGTTTGTGGTGGAAAGCCTCTTGGGTCCGGTTGTGAGTGTGATTATAATTCAGTGGGATATGGACAGCTCAACACGCCCGGAGGCCATGAAAAACATGAAGCCACTTCAGTAACTGCATAGTGTAGTCGGTCAACGTATTGTCCGTTTAGCATAGGGAGTGTATGCATTTATTGATGTCTATGTGGCTGCCTTTGTTCTGAACATCTCAGTGTGTAGGCACAGGTGAAGAGGTCTCTCTGCTGAACAGCAAATGACATTAAAATTCATCCGAAAGCCTCCAGAATCTAATTTATCTCAGTTACTCGCTTTTGTGAGTATGTAACAATTCTTTCCTTTAGAGGAAAGAGAGGAGGTTAAAAAAAAAAAAAAAAGTCAGTGTTTGATCCTGTCTGCTCCCGAGGCAACTGAGGATTTATTAATATTATCATTATCAGAAATCAAATACTGAAACATTAAAATGGCACCATGGGTTTAAAAAAATCAACAAAATAAGCTTTCCCAGTTCAATAGCTCTGAACATACAATAACGTTCCAAAGAAAAGGATGAATAGCACTTTGAGCCTGCACCTCCCCTGACAGGTGTGACAGTCATTAATAATGAGTTTGGTCAGATTGTTAGCGACTTCAGCATCACGGGGAGTGAACTGGAGTCAGTGGTTAACCCTCTGCAGACGGGGTGACTCAGAGAGAACTTCAGATTTGGGGTCCAGTCGCGTACTGGCAGCACACTGGCGGCATGTTTTCGTCAACCTCAGTGGCCCGGAAAATTGTTTAATCTGAGTGGCATACGATGGGGTCACAGCACAGCTGTTTTTTTTTTTTTTTTAAAGCCTAAATACTTCAATGCCAGGTTGGTCAAAGGGATTGCACTTTGACGTATGGATTTCTGCTAGGGTCTTGTCTTCCTGACCGAGGAGAATAAATTCTAGTAAAAAATGAATAAATATTAGAGTATACATAGAAGTTGACAATTAGGCAATTAGAAGTTCCAAAAAGTGTATTCATTCAGCTGCATTATCCTGGTCAGGGCTGTGGTGGATCCGGAATCCCAGGAACACTGGGCACAAGGTGGGAGTACAATCTGAATAGGACGCCAGTCCATCACAGGGCAACATTCACACCCTCACTCACACATTCACAACTGGGTGCCAGTCCACCTACTGGCATGTTTTTGGGAGGTGGGAGAAAACCAGAGAACCTGGAGGAAACTCATACAGACTGAGGGGAACATGTGAAACTCCTATTCCAAGCTTCAGTAACTCAAGCTCAGGTTTGAACCTGGGACCAGCTCTATGAGGCAATGAAGCAATGCTGCCCACAAAAAAAAAAAGCATTAAAAAAAAGCATTTAAACTTACAATGATTCTACACACCATGTGTATTCATCTTTTTCATTTCATCCTTAGGGCATATAGAGTTATGCCATCAACTGCAACGTACCTAATGTAAGAGCTATATGGTCAATCACTCACCAACCCCCACAGATTATTACAAGTAGCACTCGTACACAAATATGAATGGTTATTTATGGCTTCACAAAGATGGATCAAATGCAAAATGGCTCCTAGCCAGAGAGTGACAGCTTCCCTTAAAAAGGACGGCGTTGCAGACTGACAGGAAATTATCGGCCGTGTATCCCATGTCGTAAAATGAAACGACTCACTACTTCAGAACGTTTCTCTCGCGGTGTATTGGGAATAAGCACAATGAGCCATTGCAGAAAATGCTTACAAACTTTTATTTGAACTAAAAAATCTATTATCTCCATAAACTCCCAGGGACTCTGGGAGTTCGGAGTTCGGACTCTCATAACTACAAACCTTTCTTATTAGTTTTACTGTAGGTACTGAATAATTCATTTTGATTACTGAATAATATGCTCTAAGATGAACAACTTAATAATAGGATGGGACTTTAATTCCTTCAAGCATGTTTAAATATGTATGACCATATGCCTAGCTTTGCCTCTTATACTTTCTATATATGTCTATATAAATTCATTTCAAATTAACCTTCAGGAAAATCTGAAAAGCCTCAAGCCTTGATTTTACTCTGTACCTTTCACACTTTCCTCTATGATGAAATAATTACAGAACACCACGTTGCCTCAACTGTTGTTTTTCTATCAAATTCTTCCTACAGTACAAGGAATTAAGTAACTGGAAAAAAGACACAAAAACACACATTTCAGCATCTTGCTTTTGACAAAACAGAAATAGGTTATAAAGTCAGTTATTTACACTAACAGTCAGTTCTCTAAACAAGGCAATGCCTGAGCAATAGAGAAGGAAAGATTTCAAGAGGCAATGATTGAAAGGCAGCATCAGTGCAAATGCTCAAAGCTCCCATGGACGACAGGTGGGATGGTTCAAGCAGCAGGAAATAACATCTCTCATCTGTAATCCTCTCAGACGAAAAGCTGGCCATGTGTGGTGGCTCTGAACCCAGACTAGGAGATCAGAGGACGTTAGGGACGTGGAGAAAAGGTTAGCACTGTTAATCTAGGCACAAAGTTGTTTCCCCAATAGACACTAAGGGTTGCATCTCTATTCAGTTTTACTAGTCAGTGAGTAATTCGATGAAAGTATTTGACTAGTCATTTTTTCCATAGTCAAATCAAAAACCTCAGGACATTGTTATTTTACTAGTTAAATTCTGATCAATAACAGCAGAAAAGTGTTCATTTACAACGCATTTCAGTTCATTTCAGCCATACACACTCAACCTCAATGCTTTTGTTACCATTAACAACAAAAGTGCAAAATAATAAATCTGTATATCATATTATACTATTTAAGGACGTACCGATTCCTAAAATGACGACTTGGTGACTCAGATGAAATTGTTGATTCTGGAACAGAGAGCGCACAGCATGGAAGCTCATGTCCATCAACAGAGTCCTCTATATAGATCAATAACCAGCCTTTCTTGAATAGAGCTGTTTGTTCATGCACTCTTTCATGACAGAATTCATTACGCCACAGTGCAAGGGTTTTATTCAAATTTTATTTAGCTTTAACAAATATAACTGCAGGAGGAATTCCTTTGAGGTCAGAGTGGGTGAGAGTGGGATTTAAAAAAATAATAATAATAACTTTACACTTCATAAAAAGTAATATGAAAGTGATAATGTTACATTAAAGCAAAAGAAACCTTTAAAAAGCAGTCTTACACAATGTGCGGTTGACTGTAGAACTGGCTTCATCTAGTCTGAAATATTTTCCGACTAACAAAGTGCATTTCGCTGCTTTTCTTTGCTGTCTGCCTCACTGTTTTTTCCACTGCCCCAACAACACGACTAGTGAATGCATGAGTCAACTAGTCGACTAGAAAGCAGACAAATGCACATTATTAGTCTGAAAATATTTATGCAACCCCTAATAGACTCAAAACAAAAGGTGTGAACATAATGTAAACTGGTATTGATTGATGAAAAAAAAAACATATATATGGGTCTGAACACAAATTTCCAATTAAAGGCCAAGTTTGTCTTTTAAACCCATTTGTATATAATGTTGTGTCAATGTGCATCAATCAAATAATCAAATATGTCTATTTTGTTTCCTGTTTTTCTGAGGTGTCTATGGACAAGACAAGTAGTGCTAACCTTTTCTCCATATCCCTTTCTCTGTTCTCAGAGTCTGGGTTCAGGTACACCATAGTTAAATTGCCCAAAATACCATTGCTTATTGGATCATCTGAAGTTTCACTTTCTGCCATGTTATTGTGACATTACAGATTGCACATCTACAGTGCAGAAAGGAGGGATTTTTGTCTGCCAGACAGAGATGATGATTTGAGTATTATAAAACTCCTCCAGGGCCTGCAGACATCCCAGAGACATATGCAATAAAAACATTATATCAATTTAATCAGTTCAGTTTTATTGTTTCACTGTACTGCACACATTGCCCAAAATCAAACTTTTCTGGGTTTCCTTTCTCACTTTGATTTACCAAACACATCTTTTTTATTATCTCTGACCTGTTCCCATGTATGCTGCAATGCTTATGTTTTCAATGGCAATCGATTTAGTTGAAATACTGCTGTGTGGCATTATTCCAAAAATATTTAGCTTTTTAAAATCAAGGACACATCTGTCTGCCTCTTGATGGCTGCTTAAAATGTAAGACACACAGAGCCCCGTGCTCCCTCAAGTCACAGACAAAAAAAATCAATCTAAAGCATGGCTTATCTGCAAAGCTAAATTAAATGAAGGGGAGGAACAAAAGCAGTCCAGTGATGTTTTCATGTTGGAGTGTCTGGAGAAACGTGTGTATGGGGTTCAGCTGGCTCTGGCCACTGCTGCCCTCCCTCCTTCTTGGGCAGCTGTTTGCCCGCTGGTAGCTTGGCAGCCCCTGTTTGTCATCTCCAGCCCAGTAACTTCCATTGAAAGAGCTCTCCAAAAAAGTAACAGCTGATCTATATCGGCTTCCAACCGAGCAGTTTCTCCTGAGCTAGCAGTGCATCCAGCAGTGCTCTTTGTTATGGACTGGAATGAGAGCGCTGCTTTCAGCTTTCAGTAAATCTGCCCAAGACTTTTAATCAAAGTAAACACCGGATCGACGATAGATCCAGCAAATCCTTCACTAAACCCTTGGATTAGGATGCTCACCGAAAACCTTGCTCTTCAGTTTAGACTGACATTCAAATGGTCTTTGGATCGACACGCCTTCTCTGATATGCTTGAGAGGCCAGGTCAGGCTTCTTAGACATACACAAAAGCACACACTCATTCACACACACACACACACACACACACACACCAACAGACACACTGGTGGTAGCAAGTCTCAACATGTGAACTCTGCATGGACCCTTTTGAATTCATTGATAAACTGGCAAACCCAGCCAAACACTTCTTGAGAATCCTGATCCAAGGGCTCTCCGAATTTCACCTGAGGAGAAAACAGAATAAATGTAGACCATATCAATGTGACCATTTACATTACAGTTAAACAATGATGTCATTATGTGTGTTCAGTCAAAATCATATCTCAGGTTGGTAGTTCATTTGGGTACAAAGGAACACAGAAAGACTTAAATCAACACTGGGAGTTTGCTGTCAGGCATTTCCTGGCCTAATCTAAGGCCAAGGGTTCAGTCCTGTACAATGATGAAACAGTAAGCCATTTGAACACCCAGGGGAACATGGGCAAGGCAGTCTGTCACTGATAATGCAGGAGTCACTACACTACACTCCTATCATTCCCTCTGTCTCTTTCTCTCCCTTCCTACTCCCTAATTGTGCTCAGTCCAACCCCTAAGTTCTCTGTCTTGTCTTTTCTTGTTCTCTAACTCTGCCTCTTTCTTATTCTCACTGGCCGACCCAAGTTGCTTCCCCTTTATTGGTGATGGGGGACCAAACTTTGGGCTGTAATTGTGGAACTAAAGCAATTCCCTTCCCCAGCTACGGACTCACCACTCACCACTGTCTCACTCTCACAAGCCCAAATTCTCACAGAAGACCAATAATACTTTTAGAGATGATGGATAGTCTTGGGGAAAATTGGGACAGTTGGGGAAAATGTACATTATAGACTGAGGAAAAAAGGTTCCCTTTGTCTTTCTGGGAGCACATAGTGCAGAAAGCGTAGTGCAGCAACGAAGATCTGATCAGCATCTTGCCAGGTTATGTTTTAGTACTGCTATGATAAGGAATAATAGCTTAAAACATGTAACAGGCACATCTCCGTAATCTTGTTAGCAAACTTCGAAGCAAACCTGTAGCAGCTGTGGCACGGAATTGGCTTTTTAAAGTACTCATGAAGCCACCACATTGTTAAAGTCAAAACAACATGATTACAATTATTATCATAAATCATAAATATATTGAAACAATAAGCTCAATCAAAAATAAGACGGAAAAAGGACAGTGAATCCATAATAAAACAATGGACAGTCCTGTCGGTTTACGTAAATTATTAGAAGCCATCAACTCCAAATAGTGTGTCTCAGAACGTACATCACAGCAGCGCTTAGCTGGCAACACCGGGGGGGTGGGGGGAGGGGGGGTATAGTAACCTTGAGGAATCGGTTGTCTGAATTACACCCCTCCTATTTTCTCCATCTTCGCCTTGTAGAGATAAGCAGAGAAACAATTGAGAAGGCCGATCTCGACAAAGCGGCAGACTTCTGGTCCATCTGTCTCCCCGGGCAACACAACACAAGATATTGGAATAATAACTCAGGGATTACCAATATGTCAGCGTAGAGTTTCCTCATCTCAGTGCACCTCTTCGTCAGCTGGCTGAGATCAGCCTCATACTTCTCGATGGCCATCTATAGTCAGAGATGAAAGAAGAACGGGAGTTAGAGGAATGCCTTCTCATCCACTGAGTGCCATCGACCTCTAAGACTGTTATTACTGCCACTTGTTTCCCAGTGTCTGGCATCACAAGAAGCTTTTACAGGGAGTGGATGAATTTTGGTGATTGTGAAACTTTTTTGTGGAACAATATGAATGAGTGTGGAGCGTCACCACAAGGGCAAAGTTCTGCTTTCTGCACCTGTTGCATGAGACATCTAGTTCAGTTGAAAGGTATATTATTGGGTGTATTTAGACTAAACTCTTCATAGGTAAGTATGAGAAAAACTCTAGAATGGATATTTTACTATATTTACTAACCAGTGGAAAGTTTCATTATAATACTATAAGAATAATATCCAATGTATAACAGAGACAAAAGCAAGACACTAAAGGTAAATATGGTACTTTAAACATATAGATAGATATGTGTAAATATTGTGTGTAAATGTGCACAAAAATCTATTCTATGAATGATGTTAGAATTAAAATGTTTATTTTTCTCTTTATGACTGTCAAGAGCTACAGTCCATATTCGAAAGTTTGTTCGAATGTCATTTATTTATTGTTTAATAAAGAAAATACCATCCACTATTATAATGCACTGATTTTATGATTTCATTTTTCATAAGTCCAACAATTATCAACATTTTGAGAAATTCCTCAGTAATAAGCTTCTAAATAGGGATACGAATGTACATGTAAAAGTACATGAATGCAGGTCATCTAGAAACTGAAATTTTTGGTTCTGGACAAAAAAAAAAAAAAAAACCTGATTTTGAGAAAATGAGTTTAAAAATACAATGTGATTTCGTGTATTTCCAGGCTAGTAGTTTATAAGGTTTATAAAGGTAATTGACGTGTATATCATAATGACGCTTAAATTCAGACATATTTTGGCAAGTGAAAGCCTTCTTAAAATTTGCGAAAATCTGCTAAGTTTCAGATAATTTGGTGGAGCGGACATAAGCAGTGAAAAACATAATATGGCTGAGTTTGACATTTTTGTTACTACAGTTTAAGAGTAGACATCTGCAATCTGGAAATGATTCACCTGAACAAAATCCAACCCAAAATCATTTCTAATCATCATCAGAATCATCATGTCTTGCCTTAACATTTTATATATTTATATAGAGACAATGCAAAATTACCTTTAAGTCTTTCGAGAATTTGGAGTGCTGGGTGCCTAAGTTTTTCCACTTGTATGTTTTCCTGTACTGAATGACCTTCTGTAGCTCATTCTTCACAACTAGAAGGTGAGACAAAGGACTGATCATCTATCTTCCATGCTTGCTGAGGCAGAACCTTCTTTTAAATGGCCACTTTCTGAAGGCCCACATTGGCACAATGGAGATCTTACACAGATGTCAAGTCTTTGAGCTTATGAAGCAAGCCATCTGAGCCCATCACCGCAGAGAAAGTTACTATTGCTCTTGGTTAAACCTGACAGCAGTGCATCAATCATCAGCGATTCCAATAATTTTGTGCCTTCAGCCTTTTACTCAGTGACATTCAAATAAAGAGCAACAGGTTTGTAACCAATACAGGTAAACCTTTATGCAAAAATGTTTTACATTTTTGGAAATCAATTGGTTTCTACAATCTACCACAAACAGCTTGACATCCCATAACCAAAAACAGTCAATCAATCATGGCTTTCTTTAAATAGTGTAATACTTACCATCCACCTCAGCTGTAAGGCCTTTAATTGATGCTAAAGAAAAAAACACACAAACATACAGTCAAAAAAAGCATTTAAAAAAAAACCCCTAAAGCCACCATCCAATCTTCCATTCTGATGCAGTTTTGATTAGCCTACCCCCAGGGACTGTCTCAAATTCTGTCAACTCCTGGAAAAACGTGGCCAAACGGGGCTCATGCAACATGATCTGCTCCACAAGGGCATGCAGCAAGGTGAACTTCTTCTCATTCCCACGCAGTTGCGAGAGCTATGGGGAGAAGAGAGGACAAAAAGGCCATGAGCGATGAGGAATACTTTCATGCACCTGCACCTTCACCTGAGAAACTACAAACCACAGGCACAAGTATGACTCACACACAAAAAAAGACTTCATCCACTTCATCCTCCTATCAGGACAAAGGGCACAGGATTCAAGCATGCATGAAGACAAAATTTCTTCATTTGTGCATGAATAACCCAAGGCCAAAGACAGAAAGAGACCTGAAAATTTTACATCCACGTGCTACTGACACAGTGCAAGATTACAGCATGTTACTTACACACATAGTAGTGTCACAGTGCAACTAAAATTAGAACCTTTCTCTGTCCTTGGAGTGAATCACACTCCCTTTTTTAAGTCCAGGGAATTACTGTTATACAAAGATCACCATGACTACTCTCACTTACTTGTTATTACTGTTAGGCAAAAACACAGCAAAGGCCATATTACAGAAGGCCTTGGACTTTGTTGTGACAGGTCAAAGTAAGAATGTGTTAGAAGGGTGTGTTGTTGTAGGTTCTAATGCTGCAATCCATTACACTCAGAACTCAGAAAGTTGATTTTCCTGAGTTCCAATCTAAAAGTATCCCAGCGCTTCCGGTTGGAAAAACATGAATGCCCAGAACCAGGTCACATTTGCATGGCTAGCCTCTGAAAAGCTCAAAAGCTACAAATTAACTAAAATCAAATTTTGTCAAGTTGAAAATGATGCAAAAGGAAATCTGTTTACCGTTACTGTGTGTCCTGCCATATTGTCACGTCATTGTTTATGTCAGAGAACTCAGGCAAGGTGGATGTCGGCCGAGCTCCCGACTGGGAATTCTGAGATGAATGACCATTCCATTGCACTTTGTTTATTGCAGGTTGGGGTTTTTTCGAGTTCCGAGTACAATGGATTGCAGCATGAGTCATCATATCTGAATATGTGGTATATTTACTAGCAAAAACATTAGTTTCCATTTAATTTTTCCACTGAAATACTCATTCCTCTTCAGTATACACTTAATCCTGGTCAGGGTCACCATGGATCTGAAGCCTATCCCAGGAACACTGGGCACAAGGTGGGAATACACCCTGAATGGGATGCCAGTCCATTGCAGGGCAACATGCATACATACACACACATACATACCCACACACATTCACTCCCACCTACGGACAATTTAGAATTGCTAATCTACCTACAGGCATGTTTTTGGGATGTGGGTGGAAACCCGAGAGCCAGAGGGAAACTCCAAACAGATGTTAACCCGAGAACAGGATTGAACCTGGGGCTGTGAGATGGCAAAAGCAACTGCTGCACTACCGTGCCCTTAACTGAATGAAAATGTCACATCACTGAATTGCTTAAAGAATTCTTGTTCTTTTATTTACATCCTCTTATACAAAGCAATCAACCCTGCAAATAAACTCACATTTGCTCAATAAAGATATAGAAAATTCACACATCCCTGCAGATTTATTTGTAGCACTCCTATTAATGTATTTGTATATGCAGCTGTCTCTACAAGAGTGGCTCCTAATTGAAAGGCAGTGGAGATTTGGCTAATCCTGAAGTGTTTCTAGTTTATGTTGTTTACCAATTTAAAGTCAGTCAATCCCGAAGGAACAGCAGTCCGGTGGCAGCATAAAACATTCAGCAAAAGTAAATTTAATATCGAAAGATAGCTGCCCTAGTGTGTTCCGAGGCTCCTGCCGACACCACCTTTCAGTTCCTCTAGAAACAGAAACACAGGTGGAGTTGTGGGCCAAGGACAGAGCAAACACAATGAACTCCTCTGTCTCATTAGACAGGAAGGAAGTCTTTTCGCATGTGGAGCAAGCACCCTTAAATCTTGCAGCCGAGGGAGCAGATCTGCACCGCGCAGGCCGATAACAATCGATACAAATTACCACCTTGGCACTAACGACTCAGCCAGGCCTGAAATAATCTCAAAACAAATGCACAACACAGGGACCGTGAGGCTAATGAAGGCCGGGTGCCTAAAAAATGCTCGCTCGCTCGCTCATCCTATCCCTTTAAGTGAAAGGAATAACGGGAGCTGTAAAGGGAAGGCTGACCTATCTGATCTCTGAGCTCTGAATGGTTGTGAGCTCGCAAGATTTGTGTGCAGGGGGAGATGAGATGAGAGAAAGGGTAGGAAACGTGTGCTTTTGGAGATAGACTTGAGGACAAGTGACTCACGGGGCACACTGGGGTGAGGGAGGACGGACAGAGGAGAAATGGAAATTGAGAGAGAGAGTAAAGAGAAAGAAGACATTAAGAAAGAGTGAGACAGAAGGCATTATCCTACCAAATGTTTTGCAGCAGCATATTTCCATAAAAGTCAGAGAAATTATGTGAATTAAGGGAATTTTCTCAAAAGGAATCAACTTATGTATATTATATAAACAAAAGCATGGCTGTTGAATACGGCCATGTGTGATGACAGACAGGGCAAATTAAATAGTTTGTGAAATTGCAAGCCACCACAGACTGATTAATTTGATGTGTTTGAATCCTATTTTGAAGTTGTTGTGTTGGTCCAATTTGCATAAAAATAGGTGGGTGAAAATGCCACCAGAGAGGGTGACAGAACAACAGAGAGATTACACAGGATAAGAGTGAGAGCAGGAGAGAGGGAGAAAAAAACAAAAGGCAGGGGTGAAGGAGCTGGACAGAAATAGCACGCTTATATTCCAATGAGAAGTCTTATTAGCCTTTGCACCTCTTTAGGTCATACCTTCGTTAAGGATGAGAGACGGAATCCCTTGGCCTTTTCTTTGCCTGCATGCTGGTTGAGGTAATTGCCGATGGTCAACAGGTACTCAAGCACAGACACGAACGATTCACAGCCCCACAGCTGACGACACATGACAATCTTCTGGTTAATCAGCTGCGGGACAAACAGAGAGAGACCACAGCATGTAATCTTCCACAGCTCAAAAGGCAGCCATGATTTCTCACGAATACTGCTGTTAATGAGGGCCCTCAAACATCACAGCACACCCTGCAGTTTATGACCATTCAGTCATATTTCATAATAAACACGATACCAGGGAATATTACACCAATATGTGAAGCAATTAAGACCTCAAGCTCTGGTCATGGGGAATTAATTAAAATAATTCAGAAAATGTAAAAGGTCAGAATCCAGTTGTTATTTGAGGGGGAAAAAATAATTTCTCTGAAACTTTTTATACAGTTTTTCAGTGACAACAGAAGCTAATTTTTATTACAAAAAGTGCACTTTGGGACCCCAGCCTCAAACCAGACTTGCAATATCTATCCATTACCTCTAATTAATTAGTGAAAATGAGATACACTGCATTAATTTAGCAAGCCTGTTTAACATTCATATTAATTCCACAGCTAACAAGCTGATTTTCCTTCTGAGGATCACCCTCCTGCAATTTCACTGGTGCAAAGAGGTTCAGCTGCTCTAGATTTGCTGCTCAGAGCCGATGGGCATTAATTGGTGATGCTTTTCGCGTTGGTGGTTCTCAGCATGTTGTTTGCGGCTGTTCTCCTTGATGCTAGGTAAAGTCGAAGAAAGGAAAAATACGTGATTAGAGACCAGAGCATGAGGTCTCATGGTAGTGTGCCCTTTGGTGTGGTATTAGGTATGTACATATTGTTCTATGTGGATTTTATTGCAGTAAATTTAACCAAGGCAGTCTTGGGAATTACTGAATACAATAGTGCAAACACTATGCTACCAGATCAGTCAAAGACAGATTTGAGAAACATACAAAACCATTGATTCATTCAATATATGACACAGGTTTTATATTGATGTGTTTGTTCTAATATATTATCACTTCTACAGTAACAACTCGTTCACAGACTCTTGTATGGTGGATGCTCTACATATTCTAAACCTGTCACAGAATGGAGGTTGAGACCGGTGCAGGTAGGGCAGTTTGGCAAACAATCTAAAACACTGAGCAAACTCAGTCAAAAAACAGGCAAAAAGTCAGGCCATTGGCAAACAGGATAAAAAAAAAAAAGGTCAGGCAATAAAACACAGGAACTATGAACCAGAGAAGACAAACAGTGAAAATATGGCTTGGTAACATCAGAACACAGTAAACTGAGCGTATACTTCGCAGAAAGTGACTGAATGAAAGTCTCTTTTTAAAGGGTGCTTGTGTATGTGAGGCTGATTGAACCCAAGTGTGTTTAATTAGATGCTTGGTGATTGAGAGAGGTGTGTGTGCGTGTGTGTGCGTGTGTGTGTGTGCGTGCGTGTGCGTGCGTGTGCGTGCGTGTGTGTGCGTGTGTGTGCGTGTGCGCGTGCGTGTCGTGTCTGAAGCAGTCATATTGCGATGCTTGCTAGGAGACTGAGTTTGTGGATTGCTATGATGTGACAAAACCTAATAATGAATGGATAAAAGAAAAACATATAATTGTTAATGTAAGGAGGGGTTTATTTAAAATTTATTGAAGAGTTCCCAATATTCAGGATGTGTTTAGCTTTTTCTGAATAACATGACAAGCTGTTTGTCTTATGAACCTGACGAGAGAAAAAAATGCTGTTTGTAGCTGCTGTAACGTAAGTGGTAACAGGAACTAACTTTTGCAAATGTTCTACAACAGTAAGCGTGACTAAAGACAGATAAAAAGTATGCTGTGTCAATTTTTAATTAATAAACACAGAACTCTATGCCAAGGGTGTTGCTGAGGATGCCTCTGCCAACAAGAAATCTAGTTCTTCTTGTTGTTGATTTGTATGTCTGAAATATCCTTAAAAATACTTCAAACAGTACAGAAGCTATTGAAGAGAAACAGACGGAGGACCGCAGACCAATGGCAAAAATCTTGGATAGCCAGATAATGGGCCTTGACTTCCTGAGCATGAACGTTTAACTAACATGTCTGTATGACAAACAGAAAGAAGCTATTGAAGAAAAACTATTTCAGACATTTGACCTTGCTGTTACCTTGACCCTGTCTGGATCATTTCTAAAATCTAATCTGTTCATCTGGTGGTAATGTGATGTACCTCCATATATATTTATATGAGATACTCCCATATAAATCCCACAAACATTCAACCGCTCATTCTTGATATCGCCCTAAATGAGAATCTCGGACAGATGGATGGACGAACGGACGGAAAACAATAAACAGACAAACAAACAAACAATTGCTGTGGTATTTGAGTAATGTGAGTAATCAGAGGGATGTGCTGTTAGAGGAAAATAACAGTAACTCCATTCACAGCACCCCATCATTGTTTCCACAACAGCACACCCTTTTCCATTCATAATATACACATTATACTACATAAGGCACATTCTGTTCCAGCACTACTGCACAGTTAGAAGTATATCCAAATACACAGCATAGATACAGCAGTCTACCAAATGTAAGAAATGCCCTTATGCATTAACGTTATATGACGTAGCATGTTTGTGTGTAATATGCTGTTTTGGATATATCCTTATAGCATATTCTTAGGCTAATCTTCTAAAACACAAGGCTGTCTGATGCACTGCATGTATAGGTACACTCATCTCTGACAAACAAAGATGGAATTTTTTTTTGCTGATATTGCTAATCTTTGTTCTTTTTGCCTTTCTTCATTCTTTTTTTTTTTTTAAATTGTATTTAGTTCTTATATACTGTGCACTTTACTACACTTTTACCATGCTGTTTTATTATACGCTATTGCACAATACTTTGACCAAATACCACAGCCTATATGCCTCTCCTTCAAATTTCATATTTGTGCTTCCTCTCCATTTTGTCCACTTCGGTTTATTTCCACATATCCTATCTTTAATCTGTTCCTTTCAAAAGAGTTCAGTAATTTAAAAAAAAAAAAAAAAAAAAAAAAAAAAAAGCGAAACCATACGTGCTTTGTTCAATTTTTCTACTGAATCCAAACATTTATTTCCCTTTGTATTATAAAATTACATAAGAGATTATGTTAGTCATTTAACCTGAGGAGAAACATGTTAAGAATGACTGGCCTTGGAAAATATGTAGATGAAAGAGATTTTAATCCATGTCACATTCACAGCATCATATTTGTACTGACTCCTGAACACATACACCTGCTTTTACAAGGACCTGCATGTCTGTTTTCCTAACAGTTTATATTACTAATAACTGTACTGAATATATACTGAGTACTTTAAAGACGCTTAAATTATATTGCTATGAATCAAAGTAGCTGTGACATATAAGCGCTAGGTGGTAAATGGAACATGAGGGTTATGAATAGTGAGACTCTGCATTTCCAAACCCAGCTGGAACTGCCACTGGTGCCGCCGCTGAGACTGAAATGCAGCAGGTCACACCTGGAGAGCTCTCGCTGTTCCCATAGCTGAGCTGGCCCTATTTCCCAGCCTAGCACCCTGTCTGTCAGATGGCAGGCAAATCCACCTTAATGTTGCAGGCTTAAAATGTCTAGCGTGTCGGACGATCCTTCCGGATTTAGAGTCAGTGGTGAAAATAGCTTTGCCTTGATCTTGTTTACAGCATAGCTCTTTCGCAAGGAGCCAGATTGTGTTCCACCTACAACTACTGAACCTGCCTTTGACATTGCAAATGCCACACACCTTGGTGAAAAATTATGCAGCATCCTTTATGTTGATCTCTATTGTGAGCCATTTGTAATTAAAAGTTGGAACAGCAGCAACTGAGAACTCTTAAATATTTAGGAATTTTTTTTTAAAGTTTGTGTGTGTAAAATTTATCCTAGGCCAAACCAAACTAAAAAGTCCTACCTGATTTACATAACTTTTGGTCATGCTGATTTCTATGTATTCAACACCCTAACAACAGAGCTCAATATCACTGGAATTCTAGTCAGTTACTTGTTTCCTGTTTACTTCCTGGATTGTAGAATATGCTTTTCAGTTGTTCAACACAAAGACTTGCAGCTCTTCCGAGTCCATGCTGTGTTTTCCCTGATTATTAGTTCTGTGCTTTCACATTTTGCTACACCGTATTTGACTATTCTTTGGATTCCACTTGTGTTTTGATGTTTGATGTCTGCTTAATGACTACGATTTTGAATGGCAATTTAATAAACACGTATAGATCTGGTCTTTTACAGACACCCAAAAAACTCCATAAAAGGCAAAGCTCACAGAGAACCTACAGCGACAAAATGACAACTAAACAGTGAAAGAGTGACTCCTAAGGACAGTGTGCAATAAATCGTCCAGTAACGTAGCTAAGCCATTTCAGTATCTGCTTCCATAGACATATACTAACTCCTATTATAGGACACTGTTAGTTTTGTCCTAATTGAATTGCTTGCTTCCTTTCAAGTCATTAATATGAAATGGCTGAGTTTCACAAAATGTTCACTAAATTCATACATGTAATTGAAATAAATGTGTGATTTAATCCATATATAAAATTGTAGTAACTCACCACCAATTATATGATTTGAAGCCAATCATTTGAGGCTTACATTAAGTGAGTCTCCTTATAAGTAAATTTACACAAACCAGAAAACATAGGACATAAACATTTTTCCAGACTAACAGGATTTTCATGATTACCACATTTCTTGTGTAAATCCCCCTGCGAACGATTTACAATTAAATTCATTCGGATCCAGTTTGATAAGTCAGGCCCACTCTGTTACACACTCAGACTGATATCCTAAACAGCCTCAAAAACCTGATTAAAATTATTAACGACGATATCAATTCCACGTGCTAAGTTGTAACCATGGACACACCTATATGAGCCCCAGTGGCACAAAATCGTCCATGTGTGCACAGATCCAATAATCACTGTCAACCTCCCTGTCCTGAGGTCAATGGGTCACACAATGAAGACACAAGAAAAAAAGCACAGGTACACAGTGACTTTAATAACTGTGAATCCCTGTGGATACAACATATGACCTCGAAGCTACACAAATGCTGAGTCAAGCGCATTTCCGTTGCTGTATCCCATACAAATCCCCTCTAAAAACACACACATGGGTTTTGACAACTGTCTGCAAGGATTCGTAACGTGTTAACATATAGAGAATCCTGAAAACTAAACCCCAACACATTGCTTTTCCAGAGCATTGCACTTTCATCCAGTGAAGGGTGTTTTGGTGCAGAGAGTGCATCTAATGAGAAAGCAAAGAAAAAAAGAAAAGAAAAGGCTGGCGAATACAAAAAGACTCAAAGACTAACTTTGAAAATAACTGGGAAATGGAAGCAGAATTGGGGGTTGAAACTTTTCTTTTTGTCTCTGTTCAGGCAGAGAAGGCCATCAAACCGCTTCTGGTGCCATTCTTTCATTGGCCCCACCTTAGCTTTCTTCCCATAATAGAAGATCTGAAGGACCCTGAAGAGATTGGCCATTAGAAAACCCCTAACTCTGCTCTAAGTGCAGATTGTTTCAAAGTAAAGCCACAATGTATTAATGCATTACATTTTTACCCACAAGTCCATTTCATTTATTTCTTCGAGAACCTGCTGTCTGCCAGACTTAGCTTTTGCATTAGTGAGCTTTTTATTCTCTATCTTTGGGAACATTTCTATTTTTTTTTTTTTTTTTCTTTGCCAGGTCACACAGTTTTGCTAGGATTTTGAAAAGCACAATCCTCTTCAAACTTTCCAATTTCTAGTTATGAGTCTGCTGTCAATCATAATCATCTATGCAATGCACTACTAACTGCAAAACAAATGCACGCGCACACACACACACACACACACACACACAAATATTTATTGATATTCATGCACATGCATACATTTTCCCTCCACCACTTTCCCATATTTTAGGAATAATGATTGCATCTTTGGAGCATTTTGCCACTAAAGTACCACAATCTAAAAGTGTAGAATGTGTGCCATACTGATAGTTGAAGGAGTTGTAGCCCAAGATGGAGGAAAGAACCAAGAAAGAAGAAGAACAAGTGCAAGAGGGAGCACACACTGACCGGTGTCAGGTCTTCAATGCTGATGGGCAGTTCTCTGAGAGTTAGTAGAAGGTCCAGTCGAGTGCTCAGGTAAGGGATGTTACACAACTGTGGAGGAAATAACACCCAGTGATAAAGATGGTGAAATCTCCCTCTCTCTCTCTCTCTCTCTCTCAAACACTGTCATAAAAATTACAGCTGCTGATGAAATGGTGGAAATACACAAAGTAAATAAAATATGAGTTCAGAAACCTTTACATTAAGTAGAAAAGCATGTGAACAAGTGGCACACATGGGTACAGTCGCCCGAGTGGGAGAAGTGTAACCGGGATTCTTCAAAAACAAAGTAGGAGGTGTTGAGGAAACGTGCTGAATATCACCTAAAATTGGATATCGCCTAAAGCAACCCCAACTGCAGCCCTGTGTGTGTGCGTGTGTGTGTGTGTGTGTGTATGTGAGAGAGAGAGAGAGAGAGAGAGAGAGAGTGAGAGATACTTATTAGATAGAGAGTTAAATAGATAGTTTTGTAAAAAAAAAAGTGCCAGTATCTCTAACTGCATCAGTTGAGGGCTCCAGGTATTTGTATCTATATTCAGATTTAAACTTGAAGTGGGTGTGGCCTAAAACAGAAGGTTTTTTTTTAACTGAATATGAACCCTACTACTATGCCCCTGGAAATGCTGGAAAACTCAGAAAAAAATACTCAGGGGTAGAAATCCCAGCACTGTCAGCATGTCATAAATAAATGCTGTAAAAGCATCCCTGAACGCAGCCTTTGTTTGTCCCACAAGCTTTATATCTAAGAGCTCACTCACGCCCACATGTAAGTAAAAACCACCTGTTCATGCTCCTTTTTATTTAGTCCTACAGGACCTTAGTCCCGATGCACATCTCTAGTCTCAACCAGATGCCATGTGAACCTTTCTAATATATATATATATATATATATATATACAGTCAGATTTTGCCTTTATACACCACCACAATGGATTTGAAATAAAACAATCAAGATGTGATTGAAGTGTAGACTTTCAGCT
>CM075018.1:17939182-17963855 GCA_037576675.1 Pangasius sanitwongsei
CAAATGCCAACTCAATACCTGATATCAACTCCAGACCTTTTATCTGCTTCATTTGTCTTGAAGTAACAAGGGAATGGTCAATTGTCAGTCAATTGTCCAAATACCTTTTGAGCCCCTGAAAATGGAGGTATTTTGCTTAAAATGGCTGTAATTCCTAAATGGTGTTTATATATATATATATATATATATATATATATAAACACCATTTAGGTATATATATATATATATATAAACACCATTTAGGTATATATATATTTGTATACATTTAGAAAAGATCATTCCAAATAATGTATTTGTATTCGGTTATATCCCTATTAGGTAGGTGGTTGGATGGATGGACAGATGGACAGACAGACAGGTAGGTACATAGGTCGGTAGGTCAGACAGACAGAAAGAAAGAAAGACAGATAGAGTATTATTTCAGCAGGCTTACCTCCATCATGTATTGATCAACCATGTGCAGTTCGCTCATATCTCCTTTATAGGACTTGTACATCTCTATATCATCTGGAGTGGGCACATACCTGATAAATAATGCAAGTAAAATACCAGTTCTAAAGAGAAGAGACTAGTAAAGAGAAACTACTCATAGCATGTAATACATAATTTGTATTTTGGTTTTATGTAGGTCTAACATACCTAGAACTCATAACTCTTTAGAACTATACTAATTGTGAGACTTGCTTTGGTTTAGATGAAATGATGACTACTCCAGTAGTTTTTCTTACCATACAGACTTAAAAGATTTAGCTTAGACCAGTATCCATTAGACCAATATCAGAGCCTTTAAACAGAAGTAGTGAGAATAAATAGAGGTCATATCACTGATAGAGACAGACAGATCTCAGAATTGTCTATGAACTCTTGACAAGTGAGCACACAGAGTGGAGTTTGCCCAAAACAGAGGTATGTCTCAGTATCCGTTATCCTGATTTTGAACTGTAAACAAATGCCTCCACTGATGGAAGATTATGGTCACTCTTATAAGGGAAAGGATGTTTGAAGATCTATATGATTTTTTCAGAGGATGAAAGGTTATAAATCGGTTTGGTTTGCCACAGCATGTAATTTTAACACTGTGCAACACTTCCAGCACATCGGCCGATACATTTAAAAATAGCAGTTTCCCTGTGTGATGTGCTTGGTGTGCATGATCACCTGGGTACAGTGTAGATCTTTTTTTCTTCTCCCTTTTCATGTCACACCATTTTCTTTTCACCTCACTTAATTTACACCTAATTCACCTTTTTTTGTAATTTGTCTCGAGATTTTGACCTTTTCAGGTGCTGCTACACTGCTTAATATTTTTATATTGCCATATAGAAACCCTCCCAGTACTGTGTGCTTGACCTTTTATGGAGTTTTGTGGGCGTCACTAAATGCAAATGAGCTGTGTCGGGAACGTGCTTTGCACTTTCAGGGTGATCAACATGTGTATGTGCGAACGAAGAAAATCAGCGTTTCTAAAGCTTTGTAAATCCAGTGGAAAATATTTATTCGGTTCAGCTTACGGAAACGCTTACACACATTTACTAAAAGACTGACAAATGAGGTCCAGTGTTTGTAATAATAATATTCATTCCTCCGTTCATTTTCCATAACCGTTTTATTCTGGTCAGGGTTGCAGTGGATGCAGAGCCGATCCCGGGAAAACTCAGTGCAAAGTGGAAGTACACCCAGTTATCACAGAACCATAAAATAAATCCTTGAAAATAAATGAATCATCCACACACCCAACAGCAGCCCTAACCTTTTTTTCCACAGAGATTTCACTGGTGAGCACAGTTAGTTCACCATATGAGAAAGTGTTCTACTTTCATTTGGCCTGCTTACCTCATTTATATTAGGATCTACTGGATCCTATTATAGTATCAAAGCTCTGTTATATGCTATCAGTCAATAAAAACAAATGTGCAGAGACTGCAGATGAAGACTAGGACTATTTGTATATTATGAGATTACTTTAAATTTCTTTTGGTCTTAAGGGCAAGCGCTTGTTTTAAAACATGGCTGCATTGGGCTCCTGAGAGGTGCAGCGGAAAAGCATTCTGGAAATCTTGAGTTCGAATTCCAATGATGCCAAAGCAATCCGTGGCCGGGAGTCCAAGAGAGAAAATTGGTCATGCTCTCAGTGAGAGTGACACTAGCCAATCATGGGTGTCTGTAAGCTCATGCATGTGGAAGTAGGCAGACAGTGCTTTCCTCCGCGTGTGTTACGCCACCGCCGATGTTGCATGTTCAAAAAGAAATGTCCTTCGGAGGCACGTGATTGCCTTGTGATAATATGGAATTGGCCAAGAGAGAAAAAAAAGTAGCCGCATTTTCCAGACTTTATTCAATTTAATTGGTAACTAGAATGTTTACTACTTTAAACATGTATTTCAATTGCATTTCCCTTATGAGTAAGTAGACATCATAACTTTCCTTTTTCCTTAAATAGCCATCTCTGAATATGGCCCTTAGGGACATCACCACCAACCAAGAATTTAAAAGAAAAAGCACACTGGGTGCAAGCCCAGAAATACACCCTGGATTCACTCTTAAGGGCCGATGTAGAGTCTCCAATCCATCTACCAGCATGTTTTTGGCAGGTGGGACGAAACTGGGGAACCCAGAAAAAATCCACATGGACACTGAGAGTAACCCAAGCTTAGGAGATGTGAGGTGGTCCACAAAGTTAAGAAAATGGACTGATACATTCTAAATGTAAATCCGAACTGTGTAGACTTGTATTTAGAGTAATGCTGGAAACCTTATTTACATTTGGCAAGGCCAAAATACTTCCTCTTCTTTTCTTCTACTTGTTCCCTTTTTCTCATTTTTCCAGTGGCTCGAGAAACAGAGGGATGATTAAAAGCAAAGTAGGGACAATGGTCCTCGTCAGCTTGCATAAATCCTTCAGACTGCTGATGTTTCAACCTAATGTTACACCCAAAGTGAACTCAGACTCCCAGACACACCCATTTCACAGCCATTTTAGTGTTTCAAATACAAAACCAAAGATCTAATTATTTCATGAGCCATGGGACACACCTACACTGAGCAGTGGAAACATCCATTAATATTGCAGCCAATGTTGTGCACACATCTATATTGATTGTGTTCCTGTGGCCTTCTTCCTTCTTGTGTTCCTTCTTTCCAGCAGGTAAATTCAGTAGCCATTTTTGAAGATGTTTCAAGAAAATGAAAATCAGCCAAGCAGAGAAAGCATTTATTCCAGCTTTCAGCTTATTTAATAGTCTCTGTCTCTTCAAATACCAACTAATAAAAGTTTCATCATTGAGCCACTCTGATAAAAGGTTCCAGCATATGCGCTTTATCATTAACATTAAAGAAAGACTCCTGCTTGCATTACTTTTTTTCCCCGACATGAACTACCAGTGACTTGGCCTCTTTTGGTTCCATTAAGGTCACTTACAAGTCCTAGACTATAGTATTTGTGAAAGGACATGTTCTTAAAAAGGCTGCTTCTATCCTTACATCTATCTATTGGTTGCATTTATTGGAATACAACCAAGTCCACAAAAAGTTTTTGAAAGTTATGAATAATGCCAAAACAATAATAATGCCTAGAGTATTCGTAATCATTTTGACTAGGTGTTCTGTATAAAGGCAGATATAGGCAGGGTCATTAATTTTATAAAGTGAAGCAGAGATATCAATAGCCTGATCCAAGCATTTGTCAGATTGCAATGCAGACCTGTCAAGTATACCTGAGCTATCATTTCCCCTAAAGCTAACAGCTTCTCTCAAACTGCATACACAGAGATGCTGACATCCTACAGTTGTCGTAGCCAAACTATAAATGTTGAATTTTGCTCTTACAGATGACTAGTGGACGTTTGAATTGATGCATATACAATGTAGATGATTATAGTTTACTATATTTCAAGCATTTTGTTTTAGCAAGTCTGGTGTACTTCAAATTGTTGCTGAAGTGGGCTTTTTCAGCATATAAGAAATGAAAATGAAAATCAGAGATAGGCTTCTGATCACAAGTATTATTATATATCTAAATGTATGTGTATTGTCAGCAGTGATGGAGTTGCATGGTGTAGTTGCATTTTTTTTTTCATACCTCCTGAGAGAAGCAATGTGTTCATCAGAGAGGCCTCCTTCCCGCTCATCAACAATGAACAATTTGTCCTTGAGCTCTTTAGGCTGCACTGGAAAACTTTTGAGGAAAATATCTGTGAAAAGACACACACATACATTCACTCTTGCAGATGCACACACATTGAAAGCATTCCTTCTGACAGGAAATCTTCCTACCCATGATGAAAAATCTCCAGATGCATTTGGAAGGCAAAAAAGCCCCAAGCATAATTACCTCTGCATGCAGGTCTTAGGGGTCTACCTGCAAGCTGATTTACATTATACCAAATCTGAATTGATGAGAATTTTGTTTTACTTAATAACCTTGGCTTGGTGTATATGAGAGGCAGAGACAGGTCATGAATATTCTGAGCTGCAGCACCATTCAAATAAATGAAGCAAAGTACTCATTACAGCAAAACATTTATGTTTTGCCTCAGCAGCACCAGGTTCAAGGATACTGTCAAGAAAGGCAGTGTAAACCTCTATTCTTCCACATTTCAAATGGAGAGGTTACTAAACAAGAAACAAATTTGCTTTTAATCCAGCCTGAGCATGAAGTCTAATCATGGGTTCTTTCTTTATTTAATTCACTGAGCCAAGCAAGGACACAGCTGGGCCAGTCAGTGAGCAACCAGTGAGCACAACCAGATTCACAAAACAGATTCTACAGACAGCCTCCATCTCATGTGGAGGTAAAGAAGCATACATTTTCTATAAATTCTATGAAAGGTCAAATTTGTAGCTTATACAGTATACCTTAAAATGTAACTCTAATCCAATGCTACTATTGTATCATTCAACGAAAGAGCATACAGAACATCTGGAGAATTTTAGGTGAGAACAAATTCAAAAATGTATTGCATGTTACGTGTGTATAAAACTGTTAGATGCTGTGGTAAACCAAGTGGCAGAGTTGTTACTAAGAACCAGAAAATCAGCATAATGGGGAATAAACTGCAACTTCAATCAGCAACATACTGATTCCCATTTATAAAGAACCATTCCACCTAGATTCAGTTTCACTTATGGCAGTTTAGAAGGTAGTACAATGCTACGGGCTTCACATAACAGGTGTCAGGCCAAGGAATGGGGAATGCTTCTGCTATTGTCAGAGCAAAGAATAGTGTTTTATAAATGCATTCTGAAGGAGCCACACTTATGCTGGAGGATTTCTAAATCCTTTGCCAAAGCACTAACCCATAATTCCCTCCCTGGGGGGTTGATCTTGGCCTTTTATGCAATTCTTTGGTTTGCAGGAAAATTATACACTGTTTATTTCCCGAATGTGTGATTGCACTTCTTCACTTCTGAGAACTTCTCATGTTTTCTGCTCATGACTCAACTGATGCATTACCAGCAGAACTTTGAGCTACCTTAAACTTTTTCAGCCTCAGCAGGGCCTTAAATTACCGAGTGACCTTTCAATTCAAAATTATTGGCAACCTTCATAAAAATGAGCTACAATTTGCATAAGTAATGGACATATGGAGACATTTTAAGACAGTATTTTAAATGTGAAAAAAAAAAAACATTAAAAGTTTTCTTAGGTAAATCCCTGGTTTCAAACTTATCAGTCCCACCACAGCTAATAGATTCTGAAGCCTTGACTGGAGAGCATAACAACCGTTTGTCTCTGGAAAGCTCTAAAATTTTCCCAATGTTGATGGACGACAGAGATTTTACATGTGTGCAACCTCACAATCATGCCCCAAGGAAACATAAATATGGGAAATGGAAAGAACGTGTTTGAGAGGAGACTATTATTAATTAATTAATGTTTATTTTTTTACAATAACTTTTCCCCCATTGTCTTCAAGGGTGCCAATAATTCTGGAGTAACTGTATATAATGCTGCATGCGCAAAAAGATAAATACTTAGATATATTCCTAGAAAAAAAACAGTCTAAAGTGACTTCTGTTCTACTTACATTACATTTACTTACATCTACTTATGTTTGTCCTTACATTTGAGATCATGTGCTAGTTTACATGCCCAGTGCAAATAATAAAGTCATCACCTTGTGACCATGACCTCGCTTGTGTAGCTTATAAAACGATCCTGTTACATTCTCATTTTGCCAAAGAGTTAAGGAAGTGGCTTCAAAGACAATAAAACTAGCACTCAAAGCACAGTCAAAGAAACGTCCATTGCTGCACACTCTGGGTGAGGGTAATTCTAGTCTGTGACATATTACTATTCTTGCCACTATTGACTACGCCATTAGAGCAGACAAGTGGCCTGGATGGGCAGGATGGCAAGCTGTTTGTTCTGCCAGGCCATGACGGAGTTGGACGATGCATGAGCAATGCCCAAATTGTTTGGGACTGGGGGAGCATCCAACAAGCACCTAAAGAGTCTTGCCCTAGGTGCAGCATAATGCTGATAGTGATGCATGAAGCTTGCAGGCTTAGTACCTACTGCTGACTTTTCATTATCCCACTCTGCAGCTGTATTGCCATAGCAGACACTGAAGCATACAGCAGAAAAAACAGCTGAGCCCTGTAGGAAGGAAAAAGTCCTTTGCTGCGGTGTTGCAGCAGGAGCAGAAATGGTTGCTGTTCAGTCCCCTGAAACAGGAAGAGTTAGCACCTTTACCACGCTGGAGTGAAGAGTAGAGGAGTCGACAGCAGGCATAACACAAATTCAAAAGCTGTTAGCAGCAAGGAAGTGGCTGTTTCTGCTTGTTTAAGCTTGAGGTCCACCTTGCCAAGGATTGCTGATAGCCTTCCATCAGAGCATTCTGAGTGTAGCTCAGCAGCAGCAGCAGCAGCAAATGCACTGCAGAATAAGCTGCCCAGCTGCCTAAACTAAAGTTGAAGCTAACTAAAGCTGTTTCATTGGACTGACACCCCTGATCAAAGGCCTAACCCATTTTATAGTATATCCACCCAATCAACTGACTAGGCTATTCCACACAAAAAAACACGCATAATGGAATGGCTGCAGGGGTAAATGTAGAAGCATCAGAGTTGAGGTCAGTACACCTGGTAGAGAAACCAGTAGCCTTACTAGTGGTACATGTTTATGAATAGTAAACCTGAGCTGAATACAGTTGGAATATAAAATAGCTAACAATGGTTTGCAAAGCATATGACACTCTTGCAAGTATATGTTGTATCTCTAACACTGTGGCAATATAATGCCCACAACATGAGATTCAAAGGGCAGTACCCCAAGCAATGGGAGCTGTAGCAGTGGCATGCAGTAGATCATTGGGATTGTTAACGCAGATGAGAAGGTAAGCTTGGCCGGCTTAGACACTATTCTTGGAGCCTGGGAAAAATACTGTGCGCCACCTGGTACCTGGTCAGGTGTTTGGTGCACAGTCCCAGGAGGCACTAGATGATTGCTTCCTTCTGTCTGAGAAGCAAACTAAACATGTTAGGCAGCAGGCAAGCTTCAGACAGCATTGTCTACTGCCATAATATTCCTGCATAGTTAGAAATCGAAAAACACTAGGAATTGTGGATGGAAGGGAGTTGCACAAGAGGCAGTGTGGGCTTTGTTTGTGCCACCATGACAGCCCAGAACACAAAAATGGTTTCATGCCAGATCAGGGCATGACCACGTTTTTAGGACACCGAAAGTGCCTGGCATCATTTCTAAAATTATGCAGTCAAGGAACAGCTGTTTTTTTCCCTACGTAACTGAAAAATTGAAGGTTGATAAAAATGACATCAGTGGTTGCTGAGTACAATGTCCACAGGGTATCATTTGTAGTTTCAGTGTCAACTACTGTCAAACACAGGAATCAGTCTCACAGTGGTACAAGACCAATGCCAGTTATATTGACTGCAGAAGTGCAGTTGCAACTAGAAAACCACGCAATAGAGATTATTTTCTGATATTTTACAATTCCAAAAAAGCGTGTACAAACTGAGCAAGTGCAGAGTTCACCCTGAGCTTCCAACGTAGAATGCTGATACAATTATACAGCCACAGATGTGCTGGAAAAAGGAAAAATTCACAAGGATGTGGTTCAGCTAATTTGTAACTACTATGATTGGTCAAATCTGTTGTTAATGTTACAGTTGGGTCCTCTGTACTCGGTACCTATCAGTTTGGACTTTCTATCCCAGATTGGACCTCTCAAAAGGTGTCATCTTCATATTAAATGCAATTTGATGTGGAGCGTCACTTTCAGACCTTTGAGACATGCCAACCTGGAGCTAACTTTGAGTGATTCTCATCCACAACAGAGAACAGTGTCAGCATCTTGAGCAATTATTATCCTCAGTAAAGAACAATGTCAGAATTCTGAGTGATTCTCATTTCTTCAACATGGTATCATCACTAATTGGGGGTATTATTGTCTCAGGGGTGTACTATCAGAATATGTTAAGAACCCTTGTGGCAACTTTGATATGCAGTCTAGATTAGTTCCAAAGAAAATCTCCCTGGCAGTCTGGAATGTAAGGAGTCTGTAAGTAACCATGGTTCTGCAACTGGAGGACCACCTTAGTGACTCAGGCTGACAAAAATGACCAAAGCTGATTTAGCAAAACTGAGTCCTTTTATCCACTACCCACATGGTGTAACGATTTTGAGGTGACAATTTTATTTGTGCTTGGCAAAGAAACAAGCACACAGGAAATCACACCAGTTCAAAAGAAAGGCACCCTGGTGGGCCTCCATTCAATCATAGAGCACTTTTAAGCTTAAAGCTTACATGCATGCTCATTAAGCTTTTATGGGGAATATTTATAGAACAAGCATGTAACTACAGAATTCCAATGGGAACTAAGAAACAAGGCATATGTCTCATAATCTACCTACCTTTCTTTCTATAGTACCTTGAAATAAGGTTCCCTGAAACTACTACAGACCTCAGAGTTAAACCTACAATCCAGTGGAAAAGAGTGCCTCAAACCTGATCATTCTACCATCTGTATGTTGTTCACATTGTCATCTGTATCAAAACGTTGAACTGTATTCTGTACAGCTTACTTCAGTCCAAAGTGAATGAGTACTTTAAATAAGTAATAAATGAGGATACCCCTGATAGAGTTCGTCCTTGTTTATAATAGAGCTTTAATATTTTGCCTTCAGCAGAATTACAAATGGATGACAGGATCCATTTGAATGCTAGCTAGAACTCTGTGAATAAGTACTTTAAATAAGTAATAAATGAGAATACACCCGATAGTGTTTGTCCTTTTCTTTAATAGACCTTTAATATTTTGCCTTCAGCAGAATTACAAATGGATGACAGGGTCCATTTGAATGCAAGCTAAAACTGTGTCAATGCAAGGACAAACATATTATCATTTATTAACATGCTTGATTTATCATTCAGTAAGTCATTTAGTACTTCGGTGTCTACCTTGCTGCTAGAATGAAAGGAGGAGTCATGGGGGGAACCATGCTTGTTTAACAACAACAAGGTTATAAATCTAACATATGAGCACTATCCAGACAAACTGCCTGGCATTTACCTTCAAGTGTGCACTGAGTGTACAATTTGCCTTATAAGCAAGACAAAAGATGTATATCAGTTCAAATAACCTCTTCAGGGTTATTCTGTATTAAATTAGCACATTGTCACCTGTGTCCGTTCAAAACATTAAGCTTTACCATGCACTGAAAGTCTCTAAAGAAAAAGGCGTACATTAAAAGGAGTACAATGTGAATGAGGCATAGACGACCTTTAAATAATTACTGGAAAAAAAACCCTTATAGTTCATATAGTCCTCAAATGTTCTATGAATAATGTGAATCAGTGCTTTTTTCTCACATGGTTGGCTGACACCTGTTAAGTTACGACTGGTGACGTGTATTTTTACATTTATGAACCCTTCTTTGGGCTGTTCTCCTTCTCACAGCTTTGCTGGAAGACAGATTGCCTGAGGGATAACCTGTGTCGGAGGCCAACAAACAGGCCAGTGAGGGTGTCATGCATTTTTCATGTTCATCTCCTATCTGTGCTGTGTGCGCTGACATAGTTTTTCTGTCATGCTGGTGTTGAGACACTTGCGGCTCACGCATTCTCTCGCTCTTACTGTCAGACTGGACATGCCAGAGATTAACCTCCTGTTTGACGTGCACATGTTAGGGACTTACAAAAAGGCACAGTGGAACTTCATTCATACTAATTCATGCATACTAAAGTAATCCTACAGTGTTTTCAATATAATCACTATCTACTCCTTCTGTACTTTATGGGTGATTTCTACAAACAGTAATTTTGTAAATTTCAGTAATTTTCTCAGTAACTTCCCTGTACTGAGAAAAGAGTGAAAAAGCCATTTACTCAAAACTCTCTTATAATGTAAGCAGATGTTAGAGTGTCAGTACAGGCATGCAAAATACAGATTTTTGCTTTCTTAAATTCTTTACTTTAAAATATTTGTAAATTTGTCTCTTTTTTTTTTTTAGAGATGAGACTACTTTTTCAACTGAAAGCATTTGAGGTTCAAACCCAGGCTCAGGTAACTGTCTGTGTGGGGTTTCAAATGTCCTCCACATGTTCATGTAGGTTTACTCTAGGCTCTCCGGTTTCCTCTAAACTCCAAAAAATATGCCAGTAGGTGGACTGGCTACTCAATATTGCCCCAAGGTGTGAATGAGCATGAATGCATGTGCATGGAGCCCTGTGATCAACTTGATTCCCGTTTGGGGTGTATCCACTCCTCCCATCCAGGCATAGGTTCCAGATCCACTGTGATCCTGACCAGAATAAAGCGGTTACTGAAGATGAATGAATGAATGAATGAATGCAGTGCTTCAGTGTTGGATAAAACCACATAAGAACACTTTTGGTAAGATTTTCTCTCATGTCTTTTCTGCCATGTTTTGAGTTCAGGGTTTCTCTCATTACAAGGAAATGTGGTGAAATTTTTTTTGTTTCTGGTAACTGTCCTGCATATACACTGCGGCTGCATAAGAAGAGGCTTATGTACAAAAAATGCTGCTTTAAAGCTGTTACTAAAGCTAATTTCCATTTTACGTCTTCGTCCAAGTGATCTTGAAATCTGGTATATTATAGCCTAATGGTTGGGCATGCTTAGTAGCTCCCAAATAATATAGCCTTACACGATTTTTATAAGCTAATTCCGAGACAGATAAATAAATTGGAAATGGGTAATTTGCTGTTTAAAGTGCAACAAAGCACTGAAAATGTTTATTCACAAAATAAAAGTGTGTGTAGAATATTCTGGTCTTAACAATGTTCAGGACATTAGGACTGTGACTATTAAGTGATGTACATTCTAGCTGAAAGCAAATTCAAGGTTCTGCTGTTCTTCTGTAGACTTCTTTTTTTTTTAATTCAGACATCACAGCTCAGTGCAGGGATGCAAGAAAAGAGCAGAATACGCCTGTCATCCCACTCAGTGAAGTGCTTGATAGCAGAAGCTCCATGTTTCTTAGTTCAATAACAACAATCACAGCTCTGTTTTATCCTGCAATAAGCTTCTTCCCGGGTTTCCTAAAAAAAAATTGCTAGAAACACGGTGGCGGTGTAGTAGCATATATAATGACATCTTCAATCCATCATCTAAGAGTGATCAAAGGGGGTGACTCATGCACAAATTCACAAAGGGAAAAGATTTCTGCTCTAATATTTGCCCCCTTTCCAAAGATACCAATGTATTTCCTGCAGTGCTATCAGCCTGAATCCATAAAATGTAATCATTTGAAACCACAGAGGTAACCTTTTTTTCCAATATTGCAATATTGTTCAGCATTACACTGTCAGCCATTGTTGATATGATGCCATCTGGTGGCAGTCAGAAAATCTGCTGTCTGCAACACAAAGAGTCTGTTGTACACGCTTCCCCTACAGTGTACGCAACTATAAGCATATATGATTTAGGTGTTTGAGTCACAGGAAGTCTCGAAGCTTTGAAAAATATCCAATCTAAAATGTCAAGGCCAGTGGTGTGTGAAATAATTATTCGTGCACACAATTCACTTTTTTGCTGATTACAAACCAGCACTACCAGAAAAGAATCAGCCTGATGCAAGAAATGACTTAAGCAGTTTACCTTTTTTTTGCAAACAGAAAAACTATCGACTTGTTCTCAAAGCCTGTCTTTATCTGTCTTGCTTAACAATATGCTGAAAAGTTATCTGAGTGGAGTTTTGTGAGATGTGACGTTATCCTTAGGTGATCCGCGGTTGGGTTTTAATGGCCTGCTTTGCTGTTCCTGTTGCCCTAATCCTTCCAGAGGGATCAATAACACATCTGCCATGCTTGCTTCTGCAAGATACACAAATACTTACCTCACCGTCAAGTTCACTCACCAAACCAAAAATACAATGCAGACCACCCTCTCAATTCCCAGGCATTAGAACTAATCGATTGTGAAGATTATTAATGCCCAAATTAAAGACCAAGACTCAGTGCAGCTTCATGAAGTCATATTTAGTGTTATGCAAGGATATACTCTTAACTTCTGAATTATTGGCACCCTTTATTAAAATAAGCAACAAATGAAATGACTGGAATGAGCCATATTTTAAGCTTAAACATGCATGAAGCCTTCCAAGGAAAGAACAACCGCCCTGACTGTCTTCCTATAATGTTTAACATTGTGTAACATGAGACTCCATGCAGAGCATTTCACACTCTTATATTCTTAGGTTTGTGAACATGGACTTCCTTTTTCAGACCACAAGAGTTCAACAAATCCGCAAAACAGTCGATGATTCACCACCATATTTTATGACAGGTATCAGGTGTCTTTCCATGGGGATTTTGTTATAACAAAATCTTCCATGATGTCAACAAGATGATCTAATTAAAATATTGTTGCTAGAGGAAGCGAACATAGTTTCTCCACTTGTTTCAGTGGAAAACTTATCAAACAAATCATGAAGTCTAATTTATTTTACTGACAGTCACTTTTGCCCATTATCTTAAAAGGTGGAAATAAATGCAGCCATATAATATATATGCCTTTAAACATTATGATGTATTTACATTCATTTATGTAAGCATAAATGAATGTAAATACATGTTTAAAGATAAATGATATATATGGTATATCCATATATGCATATATATGGTCACTTCTCTCATTTAAATATAGTTTAGCACAACATAACAAAGTTGTAAGGTGTTTTTTGTGGTAACTCCAATACTCACTGAAGTTGTGTGCGATTTTCGCATTCAGTAGGATTTCAGTATGATTACTGGACTCTGCGCTAGAAAAGTGCCCCAAGTCTTTGACTCCAAATTGCTCATACAGACGTGATGTGTCGATTTCAATTTCTCGAGGACTTCCCCGCGCCCACAATGACTTCGCAATCTGTAAGAGCAGCAAAAACAGTCAATATCTTCATTTTCCCCACAGGAACCTGCAATAAATAAACCATGGGCACGAACGATCCAAATCACTGTTCACACACTCCGTCTTGAATATATGAGCTCAGGGAAAATACAAAGCATTCGGTCATGGTGGGAAACATAATAAATGTAGCGTTCTGTTCAACAAAAATGGGCCAGTGTGGAATCAGTACTATGAATAATTTTAATTCCAGATCTATAAGAGGTAAATATAATCTTGCAGAGACTCTGAAGTCTAACATTATTTTTATGTTCTCACACTATATTCTGTTGTTGTGCATCCAAACCAATACAAAGTACTATGCTGAAGCCTTCTACATTAGTGTTGCAGCCAAAAAAAAAAAAAAAACACATTTCAGATTTCTAAAAATAAAATATGTAAGAAAAATTTTTGCATTTACATTAAGTCACAGGTCACTTTTCAGATGAAAACATCACCGAAACCATCTATGTACTACAGAAGCAAGTGCAACAGCCAAAATCTGCACAATAACTGGAGCAATTCTTGAAACAACCTAGCAAGCAATTTTCATATAAAATCTTATGTACCATAAGGTGCATGTATGGTTATATGTAACCATGGTTCTGGTCATCAACTGGTTCATCAGGGTGACTTTGGAATTAGTGGAGTATTCCCACTTGCTTGTTTCCTTGCAGAGTACCAACAGCAAAGCCATTATATTATGACCGTGACCCCATGTGGGTAGCCTCTAAAAGGAGGCTACTTTGGGGACACTATGTCACACTCATCCTCTGGCCATTCTCATCAACTCTCTTCAACTCGATTTCTACTTCACACACTAAAATTATGCTCGTCCAAGGTTTGCATCAACGCCGAGTACTTTAACGGTTCAGATTTAACAGTAACAAAATAAGCAGGAAATAAACGTTAGAATGAATACTTGACATCTTGAATCCACTTTCTCAACTCTTAGACAAGACCAGAATGGGAATGAGTAGTGAGGACCTTTTATAAGCTACCTAGCGTGAGGTCATGGTTATTGCCATAACTTGTTGTTGGTACTCAGTAAGGGAACAAGTAACCTGGAATACTCGCTCCTAAGGAAACTGTCCTATTGGTCCAGAATGAAAGGAAGTAGAATTAAGAGAACTGATACAGTTTACACACCATATATATGATTTACATTTTTACTATTTGCCTTTCTTTACAGTATTTGTTATATTTAGAAACGTTTCATCTAATTACTTTTGGAAGCTTTTTAGCTTTACAGAATTTTGTTATATGCCTTTAGCATAGTATTGTAAATACAATACCTTATCTTGCATAATGACATCCCAGTGAAAGGCCTTGGTTCTCTCTGTCAGTGTTTTTGGCTTGCTCTTCTTGGGCAGAGGAGGTGGCATGGGAGGAGCCGGAGTCGGGGCTGAAGTAGGCACTGGTGGTGTCACGGTTGCAAGTTGTTGTACTGGCTCTGGCTCTGGCTCTGGAGTTTTCACTGGTGTGCATGGTAGCTTTAACTCGGACACCTGCTCTGGCCCCAGGGCAGGAAGGCACACCGGTTCGAGCACTGGCTCCGGCAATAGAAAAGGTAAATTTTTTGCAGCATATAAACGAGGTCTTGGCAGCGGTGGCACTAAAACAGACTCATGACTGTTCTGCACCCTGTCAGTCTCTGTTTCTCTCTCACTTTCAGACTCACACTCTTTAATGGTTTCTGCAATCTTGGAAGATTCTCTGAGTTCTTCATACACATGCTCAGACTGAGATTTGCATTTCCAGTCCATGCATAACTCGTTGATAGCTTTAACCCAGGCATCCCGTTCACTCCTAATGACCTCTGTACTCATCTGTCCATCTACTGGAATCCGGAAACTAGAAAAGATAACAGAAATCAGATTTAACATTTCCAGAAGTCACTTAGTAACATATCCTGAGCTTACTTGAACAAAAAAAACTATCACATCAGATAAGCTTAGTGACGATTTTATCTAAGATCTATAAAACTCACTGGTACTCATTATTGTTAGTGAGAAGCATAAACAGAGAGTCACAGGTGCAGTTGCTCTCTACACTGGCATTGCCATCGGAGAAGTGAACGATGATTGGCAGGTTGGAGGACATGGGTACCTCTGCCTCATCCTCATACTGGCAATGCCCTGTCGAGAGCAGGGTCAGGTGTCCTGTATAGAGATGTGCCTCATACCTGGCCAACAAAATATTAATCACATAAAAGAATCACATAAAAGCCCAGAATGTTCACAGCTGTATGTATCAAATTATCAGCAGTGCTACTGAACCTGAAATTGTTTTTCATTATAGAGCTTTAACAATGGATTAATGTCATATCATAAGCCAATTATTATTATAACATCTCAGTGTCATGCTTTGTAGACACACACTTTAAAACTGTCAGTATAATTACCGAAACTATTACCCATTATTACCTATACCTGTTTCTCCTTTAGAAGTCATTTACTTCCTTGTGTAGGTACCTCATGTTTTTCATTTCCCTTTGCAAAGTATTGCAATTTCCCTTTGCATTCTCAAGCCATTTCTTTCTTATCACAAAAGTACTTGCCTATTTTTTACTTCATTTTGTACACCTTTAACTATATCTGATAGTTGACTGTATTTAAATAGTGTAGACACTATCTTTCTGCATAATTTTCACTATTACAGTGCCTTGCATATGTACTCACCCTGCTTGGATTTTTCCACATTTTGTAGTGTTACAACCTGAAACTGAAATGGACTGAACTGGAATTGTGTCACGAATCTACACAAAATAGCCCATCATTTTGAAGTAAGGCTTTTAAAAATCTATATAATTTGCAAACTTATTTACAAATAAATCTAAAAATGTGTGACTGCATAGCATTTACATTGCTCAAACCTAAAAAAGTTCTGGTGCAACCAGTTTCCATCAGAAGTCACATAATTGGTTAAATGGAGTCTAAGTGTGCAATTAAGTGTCACGTCATCTCAGTATGAATACACCTGATCCTGGAAGGCCCCAGAGTTTTAGAGAACATAGCTAAACCAGCAAGGTGGCTGAATACTTATGCAAGTCACTATACCTATTTTTTGAGTCCGGGTCTTTGCCTGCCCCTGTGGGTTTTAAATGAAAATAATACTTATTGTTGCGTGAACTTTATTATACTTAGTATCACCAGCTGGTCAAAGTTTATTTCTGCTACTTACAGCACCAAACAATAGTAATATTATTTTCATTTAGTGTGATTAAGCTGCGAAGCCAGTGAGCTGATTAATGATGCTAAATTAGACAAGAATTAATGAAGCTAAACATGTCCATACTTCTTCCATTTGAACGATGCTAGCCCTCCTCGCTGCAGAAGCAGCTGGCCCTCATGAAGCCTTTTCTGGGACACTGGTGGCTCTTCAGGCTTCTCATAAATGTCCACAGGTTGGATATTCCTGTAGATAATCTGATTTACCAGTTCCAGCATCTAGAGAGAGAGCAAGCATACTTGAATGATATATATATATATATATATAAGGAACCTATTTGCTTGGAAACAAACCCCAGCAGACTGAGGGGTAACACAATTCCACTATCTGTATCTGTATCTATTTAGTGCTCCAAATATCTGTGGCCTAAACCAAAAGGTGTTTCTTTTTTGTTGTTGTTGTTTTGTTTTATTTTAATGAACCATATCACTGGGAAAAACCCAGAGGTAGAAATGCAGCACTGTCAGCACACTCTGTGAATTATGGCTCTGACAGTTCCTCAACATCAGCTACATCTTACGAGTTGGTATAGTTGGTTTTGACTAGAGATGTGCACAGGGCTATTTTTTCATGTTGTAATTATTTTGTACCTGCCAGCGATATTTTCTAATGAATGTAGTTTATTCTATTTCCCAAAATGGCTGCGCGGTCATGCATGCATGAAGGAAAAACCTTCCCTCTCACTTTCGCAACTTTTTTTTTGACAAGTCCAGCATGAGCCCAATCATGATGCAAAAAATTTAGTCTCAACCAGATGCCCTGTGGACCTTTCTAGCAAGTTGTTTAGAAAGGATACCCCTCCTATTCTTATATGTATTTGTATCTGTTTAGAACATATTGTCTGTTCATTCTGAATAACATTTTCATATTGGGTTACATCCCTACAACACATATTAGTGGAGATGACAGATGATGTCACCTTTCATAATTAATGAAGCTTCTGTGTTTTACAGCTATAAATATTTACATAAATATATAGTGAAAGGACCTATAATAGAAATTGTTGTACAGTGGTTTCCAGTCCCAATCCTGAGGATCCCATCCTTAAAATAGCTGGAGAATTAATAACAGACAGTGTCCAGGATAGGGACAGAGAACCACTGGTTTGGCATTAGTATTGGCCAGCCAATGTCTTTGCAGCAACAAAAATGTCCGAACTCACTTTTCGCTTGTCCTGTGGAGACATAGCCTCCAGCTCGTATTCATGGTGGTCCTTGAACAACACTGTGAACCTGGTCCCTGCAGCATCGTGGCAGTTTTTTATTTCCTCAAAAGGAAACTGCCTCTTCACAATGCCTTTCTCAATACTGCAAACCATCTTTGTGCTGAAATCGATCTGAGGAGACACACATTCCTCTAATGCAACAAAGATACTTTGAGGAATTTCACAGTAACAAGCAGTAAGGGCAGTTGACATAACACCATCCCCCCGATGAATGAGCACAAATCCCCATAGCTACGATCCAAAATCTAGTGGAAAGCCTTTCAGAAGAGTGGTGGTTATTAACAGCAAAGGCGGACTAAATCTGGAATGAGGATGTTCGAAAAGCTCATACGGGTGTGATGATCAGATGTCCGCAAACCTTTGGCCATATGGTAAACATTGTTTTGGTCATTTTTAACTTTGCTTGTATTCTCTCTTTATATCACAATAAAACATTAAATATGTGTGATTTTTTTTCATACCTGGAGTACCCTTTTTTGCCATCTGTAAGAATTAAATTTGTGCACACTGAAGTTGTACTGCGAGGCTTGTTTTTCCTGCAATAAAACAATGAATAACAGCCAAAATAATCATTAATATGGATACAGTAACACAACTTCCTCTTTTCTTGGCAAAAGTGTATCACAAAAAATAAAGGCACTGTATTCTACGTCGACTGCCTGTGATTGGTTCCAGCTGTAGCTGGGCAAGTCCCTTGAAAAGTGGCTTAGCTGGTTTCTTTAGTTCCTTATGGGAAGCATGGCAATGCAGTTATCAAATTCCACTGCATTACACATAAACAAATGTCTTAGTATCACAAATTAACATAAATTTCCATTGTCTTTGAGAATTCAACACACACACAGGAGTTCCAAATTTACTTGCTGGTGTCCAACAGTTTATCTAAAATAAAACATTAAAAAAAAAAAAGCCCCGTGCTTGAAGAGACAGCAATTATCGTGGTTGTTGTCTATGAGAAGCCTCATATCTGAAGGACTACAAGACAGGTTTGAGGCTTTTGTTTCTGACTGGCACTAACTCCTTAAATTCTCAGGACCTGTTGTCTAGTCTAGACATTCCTCACACATTTTCCTCACTAAACTGAGCATTTAATAAAGTATTAATATTTTTCCTATATGTTTCAGTGTAGTTAGTGAATGATATGCTTTAATTTAATAATAATCCGACAGTTAACTAGATGAAAATTTTCACTACTGGAATAAAAGTGCTCATGATAATGGACTGTAAAATACCCTTTCATTGTAATCATTACAATCATACATGAAAGCAAATAATCTACAAACGTGTGTACCCTATTCTGTATGACACTGAGGTGCAATCTAATTCATCTTCAGTAACTGCTTTATCCTGAACAGGATTGCTATGAATCCAGAGCCTATCCTGGGAACACTGGGAGTGAGGCGGGAATACACCCTGGATGAGGTGCCAGTCCATTGCTGGATGCCATGCACACACACATTCACACACTAGGGGCAATTTATCTTAGCCAGTTCACCTACTGGCATGTTTTTGGGAAGTGGAAGGAAAACAGAGAACCCAGAGGAAAGCCACATGGGGAGAATATGCACAGAAACTGCATTGTGCACTGTAAACCAAGCTCAGGTTCAGACCAGGGACCCTGGATCTGAGAAGCAGCAACACTGCAACATCACGCAGAATGCATTTCTGTATTAAGTTAAAGAAGCAAAAACACACACTTGTCTGGTGTTATTCCCTCAGAGCTTCGAATTTCAAACACTTTTCTGTAGGTGTATATGTGTATATATATATATATATATATATATATATATATATATACTATCTATCTAGATAGAGAGATAGATAGCTCTTGCCACTGCACCTCTAAATCAAAGTTCCTCTGGAGCAGCTGCAGTTTGTCTCTTCTGGCCTGATCCAGAGCGTCATCGATGCTCAGCTCTCCACTCTTCACCATGTGCATAATTTTCAGCTGCATCTCATTACTGAGCTACAAAGTACAATAAAGAGTGAGGGCTGCACAAACTATTCCAATCCACGCTGTAACTCATTAACACGTTGTGCTCAAATATAGGGTCAGAGAGATGATGTTTTACAGTGAAGATGATAATTGCCTAAAAGACCTGAGAAGTGCTAATAATTACAAGCACAGAACACATGAAAAATGTTGAAATGGAAGGCTTATATGATGAACATTTCTTTGCTTAAAAGTCTCTCTTTGATGTCTAAGGGGATTTCATGGGGATTCTGGCTTGTGTTTCATTTAGGTATCAATACTGTCACAAATTCTTCTCCTAAAATTCTTTAAGGAAAATAGAATGAGGCAAAAAATAATCATTTTTCTCAAAAAACAGAGACAAAAGCTACACTTGGCACCATCAGGACATGAACACTAAATAAACACTGGTTAGTTTATTAAGACAAGTTATTATTCAAGGTTTGGCTGAAGAGCTGCACAGTAAAATACGTTATACTGATATCTGAGTAAACTTGAAAACTTGAAATCTCTTCTCCACATACACTTTTAAAAGCTTGTAAAAGTGTATTTGTAGCATATTAGTATGATGGTACTGGATTACAAATTTCATGTGGACAATAAATAAGTACAGGAGTATTTAGCATACTCGTTTACATTTATATTCATTTACATTTTGTACCATTATTACTATATCTACAACTGTAAGAATAGTTGGAATATAGAATACTTGGCACCTAGTGTACTTCTCTTCAAGTGTACTTGAAGAGTGCAAGCGAAACATATAAAAAAGTACTCTACTGTACTAGTACTTAAACTAGGATGTACTGTACACAGACAAAAATGCATAGACATGATAGTGTAACAAAAGTACTCTCTAAAAATATACAGTAGTATGCTTTTATTAAACTTGTAGCATAGTTGAATGATCTAGACGCATCATGAACGTGGCAGGTCTGAGAAGAGTGTGTGACTTTGTTGAGATCTGTACTGCAACTCAAGAGGAGATGTACTGTATGTGAGATTACTGGGGCGGTTTGTCTCAGAAGGAAAAGCTTAGAGACAGAAGACTTAAGCACAGATCACCTTTCTGAGTTCCATTTGATCTAATCACATACGAGAAACTATAGAGATAACAAAGATAATCTCTTTTAAAGATGACTTTGTATCTTTATGTGGCAAGAACAAACAGTGATATCCTCACAGTTCTGTGCTTAACAAACTGTAACAGGAACTACAAGTGTTTTAAAGGTGACAGTGATTTGTTGCATTTTACAAGTTCCTCTTACACTGTATACAAATGCTCTGACAGCACAAACACACTGATAACATTTCAAACAACCTAAAACTAGACTGGTTTTAATGGCATGAGTTTAGACTTCATTTCATATTCAGTGCACATACATTCGAGTGAACATACATTTATACAGCTCACCCAAAACAATATTGTGTATACTATTAAATAAACAGATTATTATAGAATATTAGTCTAAAAAACAATCCATGAGAAACATTTCCATGTTCAGCTATTCCTAGCTATTACAGTATGAAACAAAACTAGTCATTAATATTGTCATGGCAGTAATGTGCCTCATGCCTAATGCCACACTTTACCTGACTAAAGCTGATACATACTTTAGAATGTAGTGCGCTTTACCTGAGGGACATCCTGCATCTTTATGCTACTCATGCTCGCGGAAGAAAATCACTACAAGCAATAACACGAGTAAGAAAAGATAGACGTGCTTTTCAGCACCCGACACGTTGACTAGTTTAGCCTTCTTTAGCAACGTCCTTAACTGTAGAGGAAGCAAGGTGTGAATTCACTCACCGCGCTTTTCCCTACAGCTATCACATCCACACTGCGTACTAGCCTACTACATAGTACTCTCTGTAAATAGGTGTATAGTATGGACTGTATAAATAGTATGTAGGCTAAAATCTCATTGTGGGGAGAAAAGATGAAAATGTAAGTCTGCTTTTCTGGCAAAATAATGGTCAGTAAATGCACTCTAAACGTGCCTGGTGTTATTATTATTATTATTATTATTATTATTATTATTATTATTAGGTCTAATTTGTTCTGGTATTGGTGTAGGGGCATGTTGTTACTTATACTTGTCACTGTTTCTTCCATTTCATGGGTGTGATACATGATACAGTGTAATTCTAAATGAAAGAATGATGTCTCAGGCACAAATTTTGTATTTATTATTTTTATTTTATGCACCGAAAAAAAAAAGGACATCTTAGCAAGTGACAATATCTGGAATATACTCGAATGTATCTAGTTTTTCCTATTATATGATTACCATAAACCAAACATAAGATCATTAAACCTGTTTCTAGACTTCAAGTTCTAATTTTAAGCCTGCAGTAGTCTAGTTCTATTGGCAGATAATTTTGCTTATTATTTCTGGAAGGAAGCAAAATTATCTGCCCATAGAATACGAAAATGTAAAGCTGAAAATGAGTAAAAAATGTCTTGAAATAGGTTTAATAATCATGCTTTTTGGCTTATTGTCATAATATAATATATACTAGATACAGTATGTTATGTCAGTATGGAAATATTATAGACAGTTATGGTTTTTTGTTGTTGTTTTTTTTTTTTTGCCCCATCTGTGGGTAAGTTGTCACACTGGATTTTTCAGCACATAAGAATGCAAATACCTCAAGTTCCTTGAACCTGCTTAAAGGAGCATGATAACGTCTACATTTCCTTGTCTCTGCGTCCATCTTTTGTACCTTTGTACCTTTAAAATGATTTAATGCACACACATGGACCATAATTGGTTCTAGAGTGAAGCTTTAAAGGTAATTTCTAGGTAAGTTACATAATATACACTACCTACTAAATGTACAGAAGGTGTACCCTTGATGGCACCGTGCCAGCGACAGGAAAAAGTACATTTTAGTACCTTGTGATTTTTCTTTTTTCCAAATATCTTCACATAGATGGCACAATGGCTTAGTGGTTAGCACATTTGCCTTGCAGGATTACCCCCAGGATTGGGAATTTGAATCCTACCTCTGTGTGCACGGCGCCTGTATGTTCTCTCTGGGCTTCCTCCGGGTACTCTGGTTTCCTCCCCTAGTCCAAAGACATATGTTGTAGGCTGATTGGCATTTCCAAATTGTCCGTAGTGTGTGAATGTGTGTGAAATTGTGCCCTGCGATGGATTAGCACCCTGTCCAGGGTGTCCCCCACCTTGTGCCCAGAGTTCACATGGGATAGGCTCCAGGCTCCCCCGTAACCTTGTGTAGGATAAGTGGTATGGAAAATGTATGGGTGGATCTTCACATACTTAGCACAACAGTGTTCTGTGTGGACCAAACTGTAAATACATGTTTTTTATTTTGTTTTGACATAAAATGCATTCAGTAAAAATCTTCAAAAGATTTGCATACATGTTTTATTCGCTCATTCTCTACCACCAATCTACGTATTTATTCATTTCTACAGCGCAATTTGCACATGTTTGCATGCATTGTTTCAAAAGTGCTTACAATCAAGTTCAAAACCAAATGAAATGGGCTTTGGATGTCACACTGATGTAGTGCATTTTGGTCTTGAAATGAACCGATGTGTTACATTTTGTGTTGGACTTGTGTAAGATTTTAAAAGAAACACTATGATTAAAAAATAAGAATAAGAATCTCATAAATCTAATCATTAATAGCATTTTATATGTACCAGCATATTCTCAACTGTAGTAGAGAACTGATAAAGTTTCATGTTTTGTTTTTTTTTGTTGCTCATTGTATCCATAAGATGGCGCTGTTGCACTACATTTTCTCTCTCTTTCCCCCAGTGCTCTTTGTTTTGATTGGTCTAGTGATATACTAACAGAAATTAAATTATGTTAACATAAGCAATATCCACGTAAGTTACATTACTTGGTTTTCATAGTCATTTAAAGCATTTAATAACCTAACCAAGATATTATTATTATTATTATTATTATTATTATTATTATAACCAAAACATAGTTACTGAACAACCATACTAAAATGTTGGGGTTTTTTTTGCTTCTGAACAACATCACAGTGGCTTTTACTATCATAGATACAGTATATCTATGATAGGTAACATGTAAAACAGGACTCACAGAACAGTTTATACACAGGCTAGTGCCCCCATTTCCGAGTACATTGTTTGCTCTCAGTTTTCAACCAGCTGAATTATAGTGGTTTTGTTTAGATAATTAGAAACACACAAAAAAAAGAATTACATAGAATTACATACATCATGAACAGCTTACTTCGATACCAGTTCAAAGTCCAAAGACGCTTTTCCTTCTTACACTGGTAAGTGGGAATATATCTGTATGCCAGGTGTAACCCCTTCATTCTTGTACATGGTGTCATTTGGTGTCAAATGCAGGGTGGGTTTTTTCGCAAAAAAAAACAAAAAAACAATTATACCAGGGTCAAGATTAAAAATACAGTGAGAACTCACATCATTTGTCAAAAACATCTTCAAACATCTTCATCTTCACTTTTTATCCAATTCAAATAAATTTTATATAGAATATATATCAAATTTATATAGAACTCTTAACAGTTTCACAAAGCAAATGGCAAAGAAAAATTCCCTGAGTCATTATGAGAATGAAAGCTAGAGAGGAACCAGACTCAAAAGGGAATCTATCCTCTTCCAGGTAACTCCAGATACTGAGATTATAAATCATTCCTGAATACAGGTGTAGGAGTAAAGGGAAATAGTCATTGAGGTAATGGAGTTTGATGATGAGGGTCAAGGATGAACCTTACAGAATATTCAATTGAATTCAATTCAATTCAATTTATTTGTATAGAGCTTTTAACAATGGACATTGTCTCAAAGCAGCTTTACAGAACATAGGAAACAGAAAAACATGCAAACAAACAAAACA
>CM075018.1:17967931-17996488 GCA_037576675.1 Pangasius sanitwongsei
ACTTTAACCAGTGCTGTCTCTGTGCTATGATGAGGCCTAAATCCTGACTGATACATTTCATGAATGTTATTCCTATGAAGGTATGAGCATAACTGCTGTGCTACAACTTTTTCTAGGATCTTGGAGATAAAGGGGAGGTTTGATATTGGCCTATAGTTGAACAATTGACAGGGGTTAAGGTCAGGTTTTTTAATCAGGGGTTTGATAACTGCTAGTTTAAAAGATTTAGGTACATAGCCAATGCTAAGGGAAGAATTTATTATTTTTAGAAGAGATTCGATTGCTTCTGGAATTATCTGTTTGAGGAAACACGTAGGAAAGGGATCTAGTATACAAGTTGATGTTTTTGGAAATTAGGGAAATTAGTTTGGTCCCTCAAAGGGGAGTAAAACATTCTAATCGTTGATCTGATATTATATCTTTATCTACAGGGTTAGTTAGAAGACTGTCTGGTTTTAAATTAATAGTCTGAGTTTTTTGCCTGATATTTTCAATTTTACCATTGAAAAATATTCATGAAGTCATCACTGCTATATAATGATTGTGTGCATGTTTCTATTGTAGTCTTATTCCTAGTCAAATTTACTACAGTATTAAATAAGAATCTAGGATTATTTTTGTTATCTTCAATTAGGGTGGAGAGATACATTGATCTCCATCCATGCTGTTTGAAATACTACCAATTTAGTTTGACCCATTTATGTTCTAATTTTCGAGTTGTCTGTTTTAAGGTGCATGTGTGATCGTTATACCAGGGTGCTAGCTTTTTCTCTCTAATTATTTTTCTTTTAAGTGGAGCTACCTTATCTAGCATGTAGCGGAACGTTGATTCTAAGCATTCAGTTGCCTGGTTAAGTTCTTTGGGATCAGACAGTGATCCAATCATGGTTAGTAACTCTGGGAGATTACTGATAAAACTCTGTGCATTGCTGACATGAATGTACGTTTGACGCGGTAGCGTGGCAAGGTACATATATTATGATTAACACACATTATAAACGAGATGAGATAATGATCTGAGATAGCTTTAGACTGCAGAAATGTGACTATATTTTCTATATCCAAATGTTAGTGTTAAATCAAGAGTGTGACCACCACTTTGAGTAGTTCCTATTACGTTCTGATTAACCCCTACTAAATCTAGAATGGACACAACCGCTGTTCTCAGAGGGTCTTCTGTGTTATCAAAATGAATATTAAAGTCTCCAACAGTTAATGCTTTGTCTAAAGAAACAACCAGGTTAGAGATTAAATCGGCAAATTCACAAAGGAATTCAGAATATGGCCCTGGCGGTCTGTAAATAATAATTAGCGGAATTAGCGGAATTATTTTTTGTGGCTACGTATGTTATTTTGGTATAAAGAACTTGAAAAGCCTTTAATTTATGACTAGGTTTATGCAAAAATAAAAATGTGAATTTTACAGGAAATGCATTAGCACTAACAGTAAGCATAATATTACATTTGTATAGCATATACAGTATACTACAGTGTTACAGTTAATCCAAGTGCCTCTGTTTTAAACAAATATACAGTATGTACATTTAATATATGATTAAAACTTCACTATTTGTCATGGTCCAGAAGTTTCCCTTTGATTCTTGGTCCCTAAGATAAGGTTTTATCTTCATAAATCTGATTTAAATTCACAAAATAAAATAAGGGCAATGTTCAAACCAAACACATTAGCTCTTATTTTGAGCATTCAAAAATTCATAGTGTCATGATACTCAGAGTACAAAAACAAAGCAAAAAAAAAAAAAGTACACTTTAAATTGACATTCCGGATGATGACTTCATATCACTTTTAATTCCCTATGACCTATGGTTATGTATGAGTATCTGTCGTGGCTACATTAGAAGTCCTTGCCACAACACCACTTTGGAGTTTTTTCTGTTTAAACTTAAATATAGAAAAAAAACACCAGTTCTGTTTCCATCTGGAAGTCAAACAGAGACTTGCTGATGACGTGTTTCTGACGGTGAGTTATTCTGCTTTGCATTTGGGAAGTAGGATTTTTTTTTTGGTCATTCTTGGTATTAATTAAATAAAGCACAGCCATGTAAGACTATGTGATGGGTTGATTTATTTGACCATTGTTTATGTCATTCATTTGTTGATTGATTGATTGATTAAGACAATACAAAGCTTATGGCTTAGTTTATTATGTACTCAAAAACATGTTTGACCATTTAGGTATGTCCCTAAAAGTACTGATGCATAAAGCCTGCTTCAACTTCCTCAGCAGACTGGGGGAATCCCCTACTGCTTCTTGAAAATCGACACCCGTTACAGCTGTAGTAATTGTTGAGAACACGAACAAAAATGGGATTCACCTCCTAAAGAGATGTTTGTGGCTTTTTTAAATATGTGATAAAATATATTGTGAATTACTGGGTCAGTAAACAAGTACAATTTAAATAAAATGTCATACAGTGGCATGAATATGTTTTATTAGTCAGTCATTGAGTATACTTACTCTAATAGTAACTATTAGTTACACTAATAAAATTTGATTTTATTTGATCAAGATTCCATTTGAAATAGAAAATTTAACAGTAGCTACAGTAAGTGCAATTGAATATGATTGCATAGCCTACCTACTACCTAACTCTGAAGCATTCTTCAGCAAATGTAGGTTGATTCATTATATTTGGAGTAAGGCAGCAATTGTAAATTTTATTTTATACATTCTTTTAAATTTTAGGTCACACTGGGGGCAAACTGTTATTGTCGGTAGTGGTGAGTTCTAAAGAAATTAATGAAAGAAGAAAAAGAAATTGAAACATGAGTGCCAGGGACAATCACATAAAGTCTCACTCAATAAATGACTCATTACATTGAAACTATGGGTGAGAAAGTGTTCTGTTAGGACAGTATTCTATGATGAAGAACGCTATAACAGTACAGATAACAAAATCGCACACACACAAAAAAAAATCTCTTTCCATTAAAATATGCCACAAGATTTTTAAAACATTAGTTTAGAGTTTTTATTTTAAACAGTAGTTTAGTTTCAAATCACAAACTAGGCAAAAGTGAGGTCGGAGTTCAGGCTCAGTGTAAATATTCAGTTTCTTATCTAATACTGTGGTATACAGAATACAATGATATGAAGTTATTCATTCGTTCAGCTTCAGTAACAACTTTATCTGGGCCAAGGTCGCACTGGATCTGGAGCCTAGTCTTGGAAAACTGGTCACAAGGTGGGAATACATCATGGAAGGGTCCATCACAGGGCACACTTAAGGGCAATTTAGCATAACCAGTCCAATTACTGGTTGAATTTGGGAGGTGGAAACTCCATGAATACTGTGCCAGTCCTAAATCATTCATTTGTTTATCTTCAGTACGGTCAGAGTCACAGTGCATTTGGAGGAACACTGGGAATACTGGGCACACCAGGATAGGTTCATTTCTGGGCACCATTCACATGCTTATTCACACTTTAGAGTAATTTAGAGGAGACAGTCCACCTACTGGCATGTTTTGGGAGAACCGGGAGGAAACGCACTTGGACGCTGGGAGAAATTCCACACGAACAATAACTAGAGATCAGGATCGAACAGGGGCTCCTGGAGCTGTGAGGAAGCAACGCTACCTGCTGTACGACTGTGCTGCCTATGAATGTACCATGAATACTGTGCCACTCCTCAGTCTTCAGTAAGGTCAGTAGGTGCACCAGGATGGGTCCATTGCAGGGTCACCATGCACACTTTGTGGAAGATCAGAATAGCCAGTCCATCTACTGGCATGTTTTCTGGTAGGTGGGAGGAAACCGGAGAACCCAGAGGAAACACGTGCACACACACACACACACACACATTCACACTTTGTAGAAATTCAGAGTAGCCAGTCCATCTACTGGCATGTTTTCTGGTAGGTGGGAGGAAACCGGAGAACCCAGAGGAAACACTCCCATGCATGCACACACACACACACACATTCACACTTTGTAGAAATTCAGAGTAGCCAGTCCATCTACTGGCATGTTTTCTGGTAAGTGTGCGGAAACCAGAGAACCTGGAAGAAACACGGGAAGAAAATGCTAAACTCCACACAGAAAATAACCAGAGCTTTTCTGGGAATGAGGAGCTTTGTGGGAAAGAGTCACGTGGTCTCGACAGGGAGGGGCGCAGAAATCCCCTTCAGCTGGTGCAGAGCCCTTAAGGGGAGTATCCAGAAACAGAACTGAAACACACAGAAAGGGCTTTGCTTCATAACTGCTCGGTTTCTCTTCACAGTAGCTTTGGTTGCTTTCAGTCCACATTAATGGCACTAACGCGAAGAGCAAAGATGCATGTTCGAAGCGTCTTCATTCTTTTGGTAAGTACATGTTTACTGCTGCGCATTAGTATTGGCGCATTAGTATTAACATCGTTATTTGGACTACGCAGTAGCGGAATGTCTTGTTTCTTCGCGTTATAATAGTCGCATGTTATTTGTTTCTTAGCGTTATAATAGTCGCATGCTGTAATTAAGAATCGGGGGTTTATATTTAAGTATAAAGAGGATGCGTATGGTTTTACTACAGTCAATAATAGACTATAGCGACCCACTTTGCTGACTTTCAGTTTCGTTTTCGCTACGTATAGTCTGTGATAAAGCGTAGGCTTTATCTAGCTATAGGTCCATACAGTGACACTTATTTTAGCCACAGTAGGTGTTAATGTCATTAAAAGTTTCGGTTGTCGTGTGTGTGTGTGTGTGTGTGTGTGTGTTTGAGAGAGAGAGAGAGAGAGAGAGAGAGGGTGAGTGTGTATTAGTAAACCTGAGGTTGTCATGTGAGAATGTTCGGGACTTTCCGTCCGTTGATGTATCGAGGGGCAAGGATAATGCAGGTTTTTTGGTGAAGCAAGGCTAATGCAGGTTTTTTTTTTTGGTAAAGCAAGGCTAATGCAGGTTTGTTGGTAAAGCAAGGCTAATGCAGGTTTGTTGGTAAAGCAAGGCTAATGCAGGTTTGTTGGTAAACCAAGGCTAATGCAGATTTGTTGGTAAACCAAGGCTAATGCAGATTTGTTGGTTAGCATAGCTCTTGTTTTCATAGGCTCAATGCAAATGAACTATAAATTAATTATTTTACACAATACACGATATACACTATATCTGAAGGATTTCCTATTCACGGACATAAATCGCCAGGGGTGGAAAAAGTACTGAAAAATTATACTTAGGCTGAACACTGGTAAAGTGGGACACTTAAACTTGAACCTCTGTATTTTATCATGGATATACTTCCCCAATATAGCCTGATCACGCGCTAGGGGTGTGACGCAACTTTGGTTGGGGGCGTGGTCTACTTCATTTCAGAACCAGGATCGTGAGGATCAGTGGGAATTTGAAATGTTAGGGTTGTGATTAAGGGTTTGTAAATGTTACACTTATGAAAGTGCAGTGTAAAAGCGCAGCAGAAAATCTAGAAATTCGTTTAACAATATTTCTGTTGTTGTTACTGGGAGCATTTGTTTTCTTCTGTCCCACTTTAGCAATAGCGTATAAGTGAACTGGGGCAGTCAGGTCATTCAGGGAGGGTTTCCCAGGATATAGGTGAATGTCATGCTTAAAATAATGATTCATTAGTACACAATACTTATGGAAGCAGTTTTTTAGCATCATAATGCATAACAGATTAAAAAAAACTACCGAAGATGGTCATGGGCCATGATAAATATTTTATTAAAGTTCACACCGCTGTTGCATAAAAACTATTTTTATTTATATTCATGTATATTACAAGCATGACAAAAATGCTCCTTAAATTCCATCACTCCTGATATTCAGAGTAAAGAAATTAAGTGTCCAACTTTGACAGTAAAGTGCCTGGTCCAGTAAGCAGAGATTCTAAGAAGTGTCATTCTACCTGTCTTTGATATTTCTGGATTTTTTATTTTGAATAGAGTAAGGGTGATTTTAAGCTTTTTTATAAAGATATCTGCTTAATTTATATAAACAGTGATAGAAAAAAGTAATATTTTCAACAGTGTCTCACTTTTGAAACACTATGCACCCTATGTGAAAGTATATATAATGTGTCAAAATCTTATTCAAATAAAAGTGGACGTATCCAGCCAAAACTGTGCTCAAGCAAAAGTCAAAAAGTTGCTATTTTTAAGTGTACTCAAGTATTTTTTTTTTAATTAAAAAGTAAATGTTTTTAACTGATGAAATTAAGTTAATGTTGAGTTTTCATCTGCAAAATGCTTGCTACTACTAAAACAGTCAAATGATGATTTTCATTTTAAAGCAACTATGCTCTTTTGCATGAACACATCATCCGAACACTATGTAGTGTGCCAATGAATTAAACAGAAGAAAATATATCCTCTAAATAACCAATATTTGCTAGAATATTACTTGCTGCCTAGCTAATTGTGTAATCTACTGGAATCAAAGCTCGTGTAACCTGGAATTAGCAAAGCTAACAGGCTAAATACAGCCAAGAAATGTTACCAAGTTAGTGAAACTTGCCTCAACATGCTTTTTCAAAATTTTCAAAGGGAGTTCACGCCTTCTTGAGAGGAAAAGGAGACGCCTCTTTATAATACGGGTCTTTGCTTACTTCAGCATGTTGAAGCATTTTACTGAGGTAGGGCAAGGACACTCATCTTCAAGTTCCACCCTGCAGTCTTGGTGGCTTATACACTATATGGCCAAAGGTTTGTGGACCCCTGTCCATCACACCCATATGTGCTTTTTGAACATCCCATTCCAGATTCAGTCCCCCCCTTTGCTGCTATAATAACACTCGTCTAGAAGCCTTCAAGATTCGCGATGAGTACTTTGAAGGTCTAAATAAAAATCCCAAGAGTTAAAAAAAAAATTTTTCTTGGAAACGTAATTAAGAGTCTTCAATGTCAGTAATACTCAAGTAATGTATAACTAAGCTAACCACATTTAGTGTCATAATAGATAGGTTTCAAACGTCTTTAAGCTTTACATATGCATAAGCTTAAGCTTTTTGGTTGTGCATAAGCTTTTTGGTTGTGCACAGCTGCTGTGTTTGGCAGGAAAAATGAGACTGCAGACAAGGAAAACACAGTAATCCACTGTGATATGGTGGTGGACTGTTGATTCTTTGGGACTGTTTTGCACCTAGTGATTAAGGGGTTCTTGTGAAGAGCATGAGTTCTATTAAGTACCAGAATATCTTAATCCAAACCCTGGCTGCCTCTGCCAGGATGTTAAGAGGTGGCCATAAATCAGTCTTTCTTTAAGATTATATTTTAATCAACACAACACTTGTTACAGGAACATACAATCAGTGTTCTGCAGTGCATCTGAGTGGGTGAATTTAAGCCTATTGTATGCACTGTGGTCTGAATCGAATAGAGAAGTCCACATGCATATGACTCTGTCCTTGTTAGACATTAGAGGAAGTAGCTCAGTGGTTTTGTGGGGGTGTTTCGCAGAAAAAAAATGCTCGGAACAAATATTTTAAAAATAAAATAATATATTGTCCCCATATGTTTTGAGCTTTGAGCAATAATTGTGCAGTTGACTATATACTCTGTTACATATTTGCTTCTTTTTCAGCTCTTGTCATTCTACTGAAAGTGAAGTATCTTGAATTTTGGTCCTGGAGGAACAACATTTTGCACTAGTGCATATGTGTATATTGAGATGATATAAAAGTTTGTCTTGATACTTGACTTTTCTTAATCGTTTTTTTTTTTTTTTTTAGGTTTTGTCTGTTGTTGCTGAGTCCTGTGATGATGAGACGCATTACGAGAAGGATAACAAGTGCTGCAAGAAGTGTGAGCCAGGTAGGATTACATTTCTGTTCTTTTTTGTGCAAAAAAAAATAAATTTATGTTTGGATATGCAGACTCACTAAATTTTACTAACCGTCTTCAAGGTACAAGGATGATACAAAACACGGGCTGTGAAGATCCAGTCTGTGTGGGGTGTTCAAACGGGGAATATCAGGATGGTTACACTTCTGGTTTTCGATGCAAACTCCAACCATACTGCGACCCCAGTGAGTTTACATTCTGTGACAGATTTAATCAATCTGTAAACAGTAGTGGTCACCGAAAGAAACACTGGTTATGCACCTGTCTGTAGTTTGTTATTATCTCATATTAATACAGGTGCTATATAAAACAAAAGATCTTTTCTAATTTTTCATTCCTTTCCACTTTTTTTTCCCTTTTCTCTTTCTCATTTGAACAGACCTCAATTTGCAGGCAGAAACACAAAGCAAGACAAAAGTCAGTTTATGTGTGTGTATTCCTGACCACCACTGCGCCAGCATTGATTGTAGTTCGTGTGTGAGAAACACAGTATGCAAAGCAGGCGAGAAAGTGAGGAAAATTGGTAAGTATGTTACATATGAAGTCATATAACTGAGCCATCTTGAGTTACATAATATATTAATCTTTAATAGTAGTAATTATATAGTCGTTTTTTCCTTATTAAAGGCTGAATAAGTAAAACATTTTATAAAATCTATTTGTGACCTGTTTTGGGATGATAAAGAGTTTCAAAAAATATTTATCCTCATGTCCTAATCTTGGCTTCACACAACTTGCTGCACTCATAGATTAGGTTTTATAGCCTCATGTGGATACACAGCTGCACACCACCGTAGTGAAAAAATTGTTTACCGTGTACTTGCAGCCACAGTAATTATTGATGCATCTAAAGTGTGATTAAAAAAAAATGTTTTAGCTCTTACTGTATTGTACTTAAAAAAAAAAAAAAAAAAAAAGTTATATTACAGCTCAATTTTAATTGTGTGAAATGGACTTAACTGTGAAAATACAGGGTGTCCCATAAGTTAAAATTAAAAAAAAGAAACGCCAAAACAGAAACTTGTTTAATATTCTCATTTTTGTCAATACAAACAAATTTCTCTGAGTAGAATTACTTGGTTGGAGTTACAGGAGTGTTGATGCCAATGTTTTGGTCCTTACAGGCACCCAAATGTCAGACACAGTGTGTGAACGCTGTCCTAATGGGACATTTTCTGACCGTGAGTCAGCTTCAACCTGCAAGCCTTGGACAGAGTATGTTCACATTTTTTTTAGACTTATATTGCATATCTCTGGCTCAATACTATATGATTCATGTGTGTATGTTTTCACTTTAACTCTCATTTAGCTCTAGTCATAGGCTTATGTAATGCTTGAGAAAAGTAATGTAATGATTCTGGTTGCAGTGTTTATCATCAAAACACCATCAATGAAACGGACTTATATAATAATTTAGCCAGACGAAATACTAGACGCTCGCTTTGTTGTCTGGTATTTTCACATGCTCACAATACCTCTCTGGTGTTTCCTATAATACAGATGTTCCTCAGGATCCAAAGAGGGTGTTCCAGGCTCTTCCACATCTGACAGGACCTGTGGTATGTACAGATCTATTCATTATGCCCTCATTGGCTTGTTTAGGCCACATAGCAAATCACTTATTACCATACGTCAGTGCAGAGGCGGCTTGCACGAGTAACGTTGTTTAGATTTAAGGAAATGAAAAATGGGTGGAAATAACAGACCCGGTGATGTCACTAATTTATTATCATTTCCTGTGTGTGTCATTCTTCTTAAAACGTCACAAACACACAGCTGCAGTGTCTCTGTAATGAACTTAAAGTTGAAACCTGTGGTGTAAGTAATTCTGCCATCACCACTGATGTAACAAATAGTTGGTATGATAGGCTCTATTCTACTTATAGCTCTGATATACTAATAAATATCTTCCTTTGGACAAACGACTGGGACAAGTGGGACAGCACTGATATATGGTTCATTTATACGTGAGCTTTTATATATGCGAATTTTTAGAAATTATTTATTGAGGTTTGCTTTTCCAGTTTTTGATATTAGAGTTATTAAGCATGAGGGCTAAGAAAAAGTAAAGAAAATCTCTCCAATTTTTTTTTTTTAATGTAATAATGAAAATTTATATCTGTATGTATGAAATCTTGACACGTATCTTCTTCTCTTCTTATAGTGGTGCAGAGTCAGACACGTGCCACAGTCATTCCTGTGGTTGTTACTGTGCTGATTGTCTTGGTGTTGACTTTGGGAATTTTAGGCTACATTATATATAGAAAAGGTAATGCAATTGCAATGTGTGTGTGTTTATGATTGATGTATTTGATATTGGAATGTGTGTGATTTAAATTGACATTCTTATTTCATTGAAAACAGGCAAAACAGGATCTATATCCTTCGTGCAAAAGGTACTAAACATTTTTTTTTTTACTTTTCATAGCCCTAATATGATATAGATAGCATCTATTTTTCATTCAGTTATTTTCATTTGCTGTCATTCATTAACACACCTGGGCTTCTTATCCAGTTACAGACATGTACATTTTTGGGCATCAGAAATACTCCTCAACCTCCTCAAGACAACTTGGACATAGAGACTGCACAGCCTGCCAATCTGCCACAGGAGGACACTGAGGATCTTTTAAAACTCGATGGTTCCTTAAGCCCAGGCATCTCTGAAAATGGAATGCCTGTCATTCAAGACCACAGTAAATCCTCACTTCTTTCTGAGACTGAAACGGAGCCAGAAAGGTTTTCAGTCCATTTGTAAGAATTTCATGCAGTAATACATGTTGGAAATTTGTCATCAAACTTCTCATGCATTAGTATAGTTAGCAAATACTGTTAGAAAGTAAATGGTTGCCAACTGCTGTTGACATGTGAAGAATAACATGTAATGTTATGTAGCATGCAGAAACTTGTAACACACATTTGCGAACAGCTTGAAATTTCCACTTGTGTCTGTATTGTAATATATCCAGTTACAATGACCTTAGGGAGTGATAGCATGATGCCGTGATCATTTGGCAGCTCCAGGTTGGAATAAGATTGAATGAGTTTCAATGAAACTGAGAGACATGGGTCAGAGTTGCACTACTATGTTTTTTTTTTTTTTTTACTTTTCAACATTTGGTGTAAATATCCCTGTTATTGTGCCAGTTTTATTTGTATTTGAATTTTAAAAGTGGATGTGCTTGTGATAATGTATCATACACAACTGTTTGATTTCTAGCATTCTAATTCCTGTACATATACTTTGAAAGTGTATTTGTGTGATATGTATGTGTAAGTATGTGCTTTAGAAGACAGAACTGAACCATATTAACATCAGATCACAGAAGTCTAATTCATTAGTTTTGTGTGGATGTGTTTTCTGGTACAATGGGACAAGATTTGGGAGCGTGCCCAGTGTGTTCTTTGGGGCAGATAATTGCGTATTACGTGAAATGTCCACATGGGAGCGCTGTTCAAAATCACAGGTTATGTGCACAACTACATGCCGTGATACTAAACATGCTGTGTTACATGCAACAGCAGGAATAGGAATAGACACAAACACTTCTGAGTCTGTCTAAACAGGTATACCTAGGCTGGCCTCTTGGATGCAGAGGAACTCTTCAGCTAGAGTGGCCAAACTTTATTTTAGGCTTATGTGAAGGAATGCTGTAAAGCAAAGATGCTTTCAAAAAATAATGAAATTAAACATTTTCTACATTTAAAAAAATATACTATAAAGAGCAGTAAACAGCAATGAACTAAACAAAGTCAATATTTGCCATGGCAACCCTCTGACTTCATACAGTTCATATCAGTTCATACCAGCCAGTGTTCGCATACAGTATGAGAATATTGTCTGGTAAGTTTTTCTAAGCATCCTGGAGAATCTGCAACAGTTCTTCTGAAGACTTTGACTGTCACACTTGCTTCTGTTTTTGTAGACAATCCCTGAAAGCTTTCATTATGTTGTTTTTTTGTTTGTTTGTTTGTTTGTTTTCCTGAAAAGTCTATTAATGTAATATGCCAAATTCTTTACAGACATACAAACATTTTTCTGTCACTTTTTTTGGAAAAAAAGTAAAATTGGCACCCTTTTTACTGAATAATAATCCCGAAGACATCAAATAAACATCAGAATGTGTTTTTTTTTAAAAGGCGCCTATGACTTTTTCACAATACTGTATTAAAAAAAAACTAATCTGAATAGATTTACATGATTAAACATTAAATACAGGATTTCATTTGAATGTCCAGTACTCGAGCTAGGTGAGGTTTAAGCTGTGCAGATTCCCCAAATGTCAGAATTTCTGCATAATTACTGGTGGCTGGGGATTGGGTTTGTGTTCTCCTCTGACATTTTGGAAAATGGTGGCTCAGTCATTAAATAGGTTAGCTACTGATCCGAAGGTTCAGATTGGGCCTTTGAGATGACCCCTTCCCAGGATAAGCTCTGGATCCACACGAAGATGAATGAACCTGATGAAGTCAAGGTAGCTGGACTTTTGTACTCAGGTGAGTGGTGAAATGCCTTCAAGGTTATCTGAGGAATTCGGTAATCATCTAAACATTCAAAATGACCAGTATGATACAAATAATCCACCTTATAAAATGTAAACAGTAATGAACTGGCTGTCTGATCAAGTTTAGTTTCAACAAAGAATGACAACAAATTGAGTAAAGTAGATGAACATACAGTATGCTGGGATCAGGAGGACCTGTTTATTACAGAGAGCCTCCCAAATTTTCCCACCTTTTAAAGCCCCAGTCCTCTGGCAGTCATATTTAGACTAGGATTACACCTCATCTGGGCCACCAGTAAGAAGCCATGACCAGGGTGGATTTCCAAACTCAGTGTGTTTGCCATGCACGAGTGCCAAAGGGGGCTTGTGCATTTCAAACCCACTCTTTTTTAGCACCCAGGAGTTTTCTCATTATCCCTGGATTAGCAGGCCACGGGGCTTTGAATTTACATGGAGACCTGAATAACTAACATCGCAGAGGTCTTCTTTCACCCCCTTCCTTCAAGATAAAAAAAAACAGAATTAGGTTCTCCTGGGGGTTAATCCTGTTGATGTGTGTGTGGTGTGTGCGGTGTGTGCCAAAGGGCACCTTTGCAGCAACTATTACATTAAACTATCCAGTCACCCTTTTTGAGATAAAAATACATTATAAAATCAACTGCAACTTTTTAACATGTTGATTCACATTACACGCTAACTCACATTAACACTAATTACTTGTCTCATTTTGCATTATACGCTCTCAGAATTAAAGAGAGTTCCTTGTTGCTGAAGTGGTACTGTTAAGGGTACATCACTTGTACCTTTAGTATGTATGTTTTTACCTGGGACGTTGCATTTGGCATACACTTTAACCTTTAAATAGAGAAAAACATCAAAGGTACTTAAGATAGTTGTGGTCCTTAACCCTTTAATGGGTAAGAACATTAAAACACTTAAGTAAATTAATGCATTACTATTTTTTGAAAACATTAATGTTCAATTAACACAATTTTTCTCTTTTTTTTTTCAAAATATGATAACTTTTTTCAACTTTACAGTTCGTATCTCCCAGGATACATAACCCATTTAAGGATTAAGGTCAAATAATGTACCTTACATTATTTTTAAAGATATAAAGATGCATATTAAAGGCACAAAAGATGCACTTTTGATGGTTCCACCACAGCGACAAGGTCTGGTACCTTTATTTCGAAGAGAGTAGCTATTAAATTCATCATAAATGTTGAGAGAATGAGAAAGTGTGAGAATCAGTAATCTGCAGGTGCAGAGTGTGTGTATAGTGCATACATGTTTTACGGGTGTGTCTTTTTTGCCTTCAGAAATTCCACTTGATTCCTCTTTGATATGAGTTTTAAAGTCTGTCTTTGAAAAAAGTAAAAAATAAATAGAGGAAAAACCTGGGGGAAGGGGGGGGGGGGGAGTGTCTCTCACCAGCTTGGCAGATTTAGAGCAGATAATGGTCTTAATTATCACCCAGCAAGACGAAACAGTTTGTGTTCTTAATCCTCACTGCTCTGAATTGTTTTAACAGATCAACACTAGATATGCAAATCCCTTAATGGCTCTGTTTTCCCACATAACATGAAAGCAAAAAAAATACCCCCATTTTAAACCCCCCAGGGTTGAGGGGTTTAGAGATGACCTTAAAGCCTGTTTATACAACCATACTGAATATGAATATTTAGCAAGACAAAATTCGAAAAGCTGATCTACTATTATTCAAGCCTGCATATAGACCTATGCTTTTTCTATCCACCGTAAAAGGCTATGCATATGAATACATGATATGGTTATATGTTTATTTTCATTTACTTAAAATACTTTAAAGTAGACTAAAAACAAGGCATTTTCATTCAAACATGACCCAAGTTTTCATTTTCAAATGGTTTATTTTAGCAAAAATAATTAATCATAGGCATGTAAAGGCATTTATAATTTACAATGTGTACAACAAAATAAAATTTACAATTATTTACAACAATCTCAAGCTCATTTGGTTTTAAACCAGGCATGGGGTTTAAACCTGACTGTAAACTTCATGACTAAAGGGTCCAGGATAAGAATAACCAAAAAAAAAAAATTAAAAATAAAAAAGTTCAGCTCTTATCAGAACAGTTCGAAAGTGCAAACATCTGCCTTGCATGAGTTGCATTAACAGTTTAACTGACTCTGTGGAAGAAAGTGTGCAGAGTAGCTTGCAGGTAAGTAGCTGTTCCTGGACGCCCAGTTTGCCCACCATTTGCTAAAATCTTGGCAATGCTCATTGCTCTTCTTCACCGGAGTTTCGGAAGTGGCTGTCTCTGCTAGAGACCAGATTTTCGGTTTCTGTCCATTAGCACTTTCTTTACACTCCTTATTCGCTGATTCACACCCAGCCTCGCTGTTTCCGGTAGTAACGGCTACGGAGCCGGAAATGTCACCCTCGTTGGACTGTTCGAGTCCTTCCGTTAGGCGCTCTTGAGCCGGGCGCAGGGCCTCGCTCTCCACTGCGCTCAACTCCTCCTCAACATCAACGATCTGAGGATCGATGTCAACCTCATCGTCTGAGCATCGATCTTTCTGCGAGGACCCATCATCATCTTCTTCTTCTTCTTCTTCTTCTGCCTCGCTCTCATCAGCCTCCTCATCCTCATCGCTTTTGGCTTTGGACGCCCAGCTGACGCGGTTCTCCTTCTTGAGGCGGCGGCGCGCGTTGGCGAACCAGGTGGACACTTGCGTCAGGCTCATCTTGGTGACGATGGCCAGCATGATCTTCTCGCCCTTGGTGGGATACGGGTTCTTCAGGTGCTCGCTGAGCCAGGCTTTCAGCGCGCCAGTGCTTTCTCTGCTCGCTACTTTGGCCACGCGTCCTGGCTCATCCGCGACCACCGGTCTGTAGGGAGAGAAATACGCACCGCCGCGGCTCAGCACAGCCTGGTGATAAGGTGATGCGGCTTTCAGGTCGTATGAGCTCCCCTGAAAAACAGAGAATACAGCGGTTTAGCGAGGGTCTAAACGTTTTACTTTTGTGCATTTGCGCCGTGCGTAATTAACGCGCCACAATAACATATTAAGGAAATGAATCCCCAGTCACATTAGACTATAGCAGACATGTGTAGACTATAGCAGATAAATGTGAAAATGCACTGTCTACAGTCTCTGAGTGAAGTCAATTCAACTTTAATGTTACAGCTTAAATATAGTACTTACCATGTGCGCCATGTGTCCAGGATGTGGGAACGGAATGAAAGTGTATCCCGGTATTCCTGAAAAAGGCAGAGGCATCCCGGCCATGGCAGCAAGATGAGAAGGAGGCTGCTGTACCCCCGGCGCACAGCCCAGCATCTGATATCCAGCAGGCATGGAGACGTTCCTGTCCACAAAGTAGTGACCAAATCCGCTTGGAGAAGCAGGCATCCTTAAAACCTGAGTATCAAAGTTCGAGTGATCACTCTCTGAGCACACCGGCTCTCTTTATAGATGGAGCTGCAGCGAGGGGCGGGGTCAAGTGACATGACTGACAGTTGTACTCCAAAAGCCGTGAGCTTTCACTCGGACTAAAATCCCTTCAAAGGAGAATTCCGCTGTTCCTTTTAACGGCCTCTAAAAAGCCATTAAACACACGATACTTATCTGATCTGCACTGTGGCAGAGATAAATAGTAATGCCTCATTTGAAATTCACATTATAGGAGATAAGGCTCTCTTACAGGATACCCTTTAGAAGATGATGGTGATGATGATAATGGTCAGTGCATTACAAATCTAAATCTAAATATTAAACATGCATATTGTAACCATCCATTGCGCAATGCTTATGCAGCAGTGCATAATGCAAAGCAAAATTTCTGAGCACATTTTTGTAAATTGTTTTATGATTTAATATAATATCAACAATTTATAAATTATTTATATAATTTATAATATATAAGTTATTAATATTACAAATAAATATACTTATTATTATTATTTATTTTATTATTAATAAGTTAATATAGAAATAAATATAGCCTATAATAAATTAAATAATTGTATAAAATAAAAATAAATTATTTTCTAAAAGCTAAACAACAACAACAAAAGCTACATGATTTAAAAAAAAAATTTAAAAAACAAAAAATCAAAATCAAAAATAGGTGCAAGGCAAAACTGAAAAATCTGAGACTAAGCAGAATCCGACCTCGCCATAACTCCCGCATATTAACAACTTAGAATCAACTTTTTTTCTGGATCATGCTGAGGTTGTTTCATCTCTCTGTCTGAGCAGGACTATGCGAGACAACACTGGAGATTAATGGGAATTTGATTAACAACACCGTGTCATGGCGCGTCTGACACCTTGGAACAAGCTGGCACTAAATCAGAGCCGTAAACCTAATGCTTTAACAGCAGGTAATAAACGTGTCTAAACATGACCATCATTAACGTTACAGTGAGCTAAATGATTTATTCCAGTTTTACTTGAAACAAGGTAAAGATATGTTTGGCCATGTTGCTGTTTTTGTGTGTTTTCTTTGCCTGTTCAACCCACCAAAGTGCGCAAGAAAATAATGACACTGCTATTGTCATGTTCTTTTTATATCCTTATTATTATTATTATTATTATTATTATTATTATTATTATTGATTTTTTTTAATGATCTAAATCAGACAATTCAGCTACTATACACTCAGGGGGAAAAAAGCATTAAACTACATTTTGTCTGTGGGATGTACCCTCAAGGTTATCCTTTGTACATTTAATATTGTATTTTCATAACTGATTTGAATTGATTTATTTTAGTTGTATTAAGTAATTAACTGAATGATTAATTCTTTAATTATGTATTTTTGTCTAGACATTTGGATATAGTGTAGGCCTCCCTTTAAAATTATTTAAGGTGAATAAATGGACCATGATAAGCCTAGTTGTATTTTTTTTTTTTTTTTGAGGAAAATGTAAATGCACACAATATGCATCTTTGTAGGTAAAAGGTACAAAAGGTGTACTTTTGAAGGTTCCACCCCAGCAAAAAGGAAAGGTACAGCTTAGTACCCTTTCGTGTAATGAGAGAGAATATTATGGGTGAAATTTGAGAAGCCTTCAATAAAAAAAAAAAAATTTACACATACACACAAACATATATATATATATATATATATATATATATATATATATATAAATACATACGTGAATTATTTTTTAATAAAATATTATCTAATATATTATATAATTATATATATATTTTTAGAATAATAAAGCAGAGCAGTTTTTCTTGCTCAGGATGAAAAAACTATCCTGCTTTATCAGGATGGAGTGAGCAGAAGAGCTTTGATGAGATGAGGAGCTGTTTTCATTCAAAGGGCACCATTTCGGTTGCTGTAATTAAATCGGTCTAAGTGAAACAGGTGTTGACTAATGTAAATGATAATGACAGCAGAACAGATGCTAATGCCACATTGTTCCAGCAGCGCAGATAAGATTAGAATTCCTAAACATCCATGCGAATAGCTCTGCTTCACTCCCCTGCAGAGAAAAGCACAGCAAACAAGCCAAAATATACTGGCTCACGTTTCACATGCACATTTCAGTGAGAAACCTGCAAGGAAACCTGCACTGTGCACTCATAAAGTGCATGAGAAATCAGCTCTCCAGTAAAGCTGGTGTAGTCAAAAATGACCAAGTCTTAATTATATACATTATAATTCACTCACAGTTCTACAATTTAAAATAAAAAAAAAAGTTAATTCTATAAAAACAGTTATTAATCCTAGGAAGATAATACAGCATATTCTCTGTAAAGCAATATTCTGAGAGATTTTAGCTCATATGCATTACTTCTTTGTTTGATATAGTTATTTAATACAAAGTGTATTCAAAGTATTCAAAAAAAAAAAAGAAAAATCCAGATCTGATGACATTTTTACTCAGTGTAAAGCTCAACTATAGTTTAATTTAAAATATCTATTTAAAAGAGAGAGAGAGAGAGAGAGAGAGAGCGAGATTAAAGATGTTCAAGAGCAAATTTGCCCAGTGTGTAAAATAGCCTGACCAGTGAGCAAAGATCAGGGATTATGCTACAAACAGCTCAGGGCAACGGCCATTGTGTCCATCACACATGGCTCTGTTTTCTTTCCTTCCTCCTTTCTCTGATTGCACACAATGCAGGTGTTACACATGCTCCAGCAGGTCAAGTTAACACTGTTTGCCTAAAGGATGTTCCTCGTTTGCAAAGAGAGAAGAAAAAAAAAAGATGTGCACTACTCACAATGGCATCTGATATGTAATGGAGAGAGACTGAGAGTTCTCCCCCGGCCCCCTCCCCCCCCCCTTTTTTTTTTTTTTTGCAAACCATATAGATTATTGTCTAACAAATCAGGCAAAATCTCTATATTTTATTTAATGATCAACTCTCTGTAGAGTGAGTCTGCCTTTTTCAGTGCTTCATACAATTTGCTACAACTATCAGAGGAACATCAAATTGTCAGGGCACTGATAAAAAAAAAAAAATATGTATGTAAACCTCGTTAAACCACGTTTATGATAAAATACCCAATTTGATTAGGTCTGCCATTTGTAGTCCTATTCAAAATAGTCTGCTTGAAAAAGAATGACCTTGCCAAATCAGATTGAGAAGAACAGACCACAGTATGTATGGCCTAATGAGCTGATAATGACAGTGGCCAAAAGGTGTGACTTCATTTAGTGGCCCCTGCATACCACTGAGATAACAAAAGGCCTGAGCATGTCATTAGGATAGACTATAGTCTGGACTGAATAAGACCTGTTAACAAAAGCTTGAAGGGAATCCACAGAAAGCATTTAACACTTAACACCTTCGCCATGTTAGTTTTTCTTTCCGAGCAAGTTCCTGATTGCTGTCGAGGAAATACTTAATCCTGTGAAACGCTCTCACATTTTAATGCTGAATTTATGTGAATATACAGTATGCGCTTGATGTGATGTCAGTTCTAAGGGTTGCATAACTAGGGATAATTATACCTAAACATTTGGAGGAGCCATTATCAAATTTTTCCTTTTTTTTTTTTTTTTTTTTTTTTTTAAATAGGCATTTTACATATACAGCACTGAAATAACCTCTGTGTGTAATATAGCCTCTGTGATTAATCAAAGTAGGACACAATCACACGGGAAAATTTGAAAGATATTTAAAACACAAATCAGTGGGTTAATATTACAAATCATGTAAGGGTGTGGTATGAAATTTTCATGTAATTATAACAACATAAGATTTTAAAGTAAATGCTAAATGCCATGTAACACAGCTGTAGTGTATCTATTATTCGCCTATAGGGAAAGTCATGACAATATTATTATAAGGTTAAGAATGAATGGAAGATCACGAAATGAAGACTTAAAAAAAAAAAAAACAGACTTGCTTGGAGCACTCTCAGTAGTCAATTAGGACAATATAGGAATAGAATTTTCTATATACACTTTCAGCTTTAAAGATATTCGAACATATATCGAGTGACACTAACATATCTATTTGTGTCTTGATTATCGAAAACAATGGATTTAAGACTGTTTATTATTTATCATGCTATAGGTTTTTCCACATGTAACAATGTGATCACAAGAATTATTCATGTGGTATAATCACACCTACCTGTGAAAAATGAAGGGGAAGCAGTATACTGGTGTGACACTATACTGTCACACTAGTATACTGTTTCCCCTTAATTTCACATGTTAGTTAGGAAGAAACTTCAGATTAAGAATCTAATCAAACAGATAAAACTCCACAATCTGAAAGCCACTGTGTTTCTCTTCGACCCCCCTGAGTCTCCATTGGAAGCACTAACAGGATTTACCGAGGCCTCAGTCCCAAATGGAGGGCTGTTAGCATAGCGTGAATGTTATCAATGCTGTCCCACCTCTTTGCTATCAATTCTCCCCCTCCACCTCCAGCCCATCTTTTGTCATTTCCCTTATCAGCCCTACTCCATCACTCCCTCTAACAGAGTAGTGGCACTGTAAGCGAACCACCAATGGGAGGATGGCTTTGTTAGGAGATCGAGCAGGTCCTGCCCCCCGCTCTCTCTCCTGGGTGTGATTTGATTGACGGCCCCTGCGTGGGGTGAGTGACAGGTGGCATTCGTTAGCCTGTGACAAACACTGCGGGCCTGGCTCATGTGAAGTCCCCGGTGGCGTGTGTATGCGTGAGTGTGTGTGTGTGTGTGTGTGTGAGATCAAGCTGCGTCATGAGGCCTGCATTGCCTAATGTGCCTTATTACCACAACACAAAACACTTAAGATGTTTATTTCCCACTTCACATGCCTGCTCTGTGTTTATGATTTGTAATATGATAATTCTGATGTGCAGTGTGCTAATATTCACACTGTTACCACCTAGTCGCACTATGATGCCCTACACGGCACTGTGTTATAAGTGTTTGACAATATGTGTGTTTCTACGTGTTTCTAAGATGCTGCACTGATTTGCCAAGTCAAATTCATGTGTTCTCTCTTTATTTTGAAAATAAAAAATGGACTACTTCTGATTTATTTGATCTAATTATCATATTTGCTTTGCCTGGTGGTCCAAATGCATGTACAAGCATTAATACTAATGACTTTGGGATTAGAGGATATCCCAAAGTATACCCAAAAAAGAAAGAAATATAGTGTAGATAGAAAAATATAACATTTGACATGCCTCCACACCTTTACAGAAAAGTCACAGGAACGTCACATGATTCACATTTTTAGATAAGTTATGATTAACACATTTTTCACATGTAGATGAATAATTCTCATGGTCAGACTGTCATGTGGAAAAACTTATGATCGCATGAGAAATGTAGGGTTATTTTTTTCACTGAGGGCAAATGTTTTATACAAGATGGAGTATATGGAACATCTATGGAATATTACAGTTCTCCACTCTATAAATCAATTTCGGGAGGAATTTGTATGAAGTAGAACAAACAATAATCATGTGGTTGAATTTCGTTCCATCTCATTTTGAAAAACACTAACCCTGACCCTTAGCCTAACTTTATACCTTTGTATCTTTTTATACAGTTTCAGTTGTGTGCCTTTTTCTCCTTTGGACACATTTTCTCCTTTGGTCACATATAATTTGTTATGCCATTGATCTCCTTTCTGTCACATGACAAAAAATCCAGTCTGACAGGATGAAGTGTGTCTTTTCACACCCTTACAAGAGACAGCTACGTGTCCTGGAGTGTTACCATGTTAGCCTAATAAATATCATCTTTTTCTTCCAGTGACAACAATGTCAACTCTTTCATCACACCAGCCAAGAATGTCACAGACTCAAACCTGGCATTAAGCACCACTTTCATAGTGACATTCCTGTAGAATATAGCAAAAGCAAATATATAATGAGTTCAGGCTACCTATAAGGAACAAAAACGGTTTATTTGGTGTGTCAGTAAATCAAAAAGGAATTTATATGCAGCTGTCAAAATAACACGAGTCAAGTTTAATGAGGTGTTTTAATTAGTTTTTTTTAAGCCTAACTTAAGCTACCACCTATTTCTATATATTAGGCTTCCTAATTCTAATTATTCGGTCACTATTCCATCATCATTCTATCATTCATGCATTACAATAAAAAGTCGTTATATAACGATTACAGAAATTGTTAAGATATACAGCATAGTGCAGTGCATGCGACATTGAAGAGCGACTTGCAAGTATCTTGCGTTTGAGATTAACAAATGTGCTTTTATGCAGCCGTTTTCTCCCACCTAGCGCTCACAATCAGTACCTGGGGTGCTTGTAAAGCATCTGTGATGTGACATCTACATTTCGGGCCATTTGTAAAACAAAGGCTACAAGGAAGCTGGAGGCCTCGGGCCCTCGGTTTCGCCCCCCCCTTCCCCGGCACAATAGCAGGCCAGGAGTGCAGCAGTAGGGAGCAGCCCTCAGATGGAAATGAGCAACCAAACCAACAATGTAGCGCCTAATCTCTTCAGAGAGCCAGGAGTCAGTTACACACAGCAGTGTGGACCTCTCTGTGCTTTTCACTACAAGCGGCTTTGCCATTGAAACAGCGGCCCCCCTCCCACACCTTTCCTCCGAGCACATACACACATACACATACACCCTGACCCCCCTCGTGTGCAGCCGCAGGATCCCCTTACACGCAGGCCAGATACAAGCTACAACAGAAGGAGTTGGGGTGTAAAAGGCTTGAGGGGGGTGTTCTAGGCCCCTCAAAGCACAGGATTAGAGCTAATGTGCCCTCCCCAGGTCCTAATCTCTTCAGAGGGGCGATTTTGTTTGAGGGCTGCAGGGCAGTCAGATAAGTATCTATTACAGCAAGTCCTTCTTATCTTTCCAACACCCCCCGTCAGAAAACGAGGCCCCAGAACCACTCGCATGTCCACCCTCTCAGCCCTCTGATACCTCCAAGCCGCAAAAGCAAGTGCTGCCCTTTTTAAGCGGCTAAGCTGGAATTAAGGGCTCAAGCCTTATGGAGGGCCAACAGGGCCCATATTTACTCCATCTGGGGAGCTCAAAGCCGAGCGATTGAGGTGAATCAAAGGCAGGGTGAAAAGAAAGGAGGAAAAAAAAGAGGCTGGTCTTTTCTGTCTTGCCGATTAGCTGGAGGGAAGATGGGAAGCTGCGCAGGGACCAAAATGGGAGATCTGATAGGGTGTAATCTTGTTAGGATCATCCATGAGTGGGATGAAAAGACGGAGAATGGCATTTATAATTATAAGTTTTCAGGAGCTGATTGGGAAAAAGAAAGCACTCAAAGCCCAAATCTACCCATGATACCCATAATTCTCCCTGAGCAGAAATTCTTTAACATACACTGTCTAGTCTTTTCTTAAGATTCCTTTAACGCTCGTCATATTTGTGTTTGCTTCCTTTTCCAGCTTTGTATTACTATTCATTTGTTTGCTGCTCATAATTTGTGAATTCATTTTATCCCAAAATCAGGTTTTTATTGCAAAAGAACTTGGCAAGAATGTGTTTGACCCAGGCATTAGAGAGAAATGTGCTAATTATTAAAAATGACAGCATAACAATCAGCACAAATGTGAGCCAACGCAGACAAAACCCCCAAGCACATATGAGTAAAAAAAAATTATATTTTTGTTCATGTCAATTTGAAAAAAAAAAAAATTGCATTACAACATATTTAAGCAGTACAAAAAAATAAGCAAAAAAAAAATTTTACACTTAGAGCATAAGGCACAAATTAGTGTCACCTTAAACAAGGTCACTGGTATAATACTTCTCATTTACTATCTATTACCATTACTATTTTCATTTACTAACGACAATCTGCAAAATAAAATACATTTTAAAATAGTCATGTAAAGCTAAAAAATAACAACCAGGCAAAATGTGGTTCTGAAAGCCTTAGGAAGCATGTAGCAGCATGACAACTTCTGTATATTTTTATCATTAACAGAATAAAAAAATAAAACAGGTTATTTTTTCTCAGCCCGTATGACCTTGACCCTCATATTGTGTGAAGGAAAATAAAACAAGATGCAGGAATGAAAACAAGAAAAAAAAGATATTTTTAGAGGTATAAAACCTCTAACACAAAAACATAAATAAAGCAGTAATAGTTTAATATTAACGCATAGCTGCGAAATAAGAAATATGCAGTATCTGTGTGTAGAACAAATACCAGGTCCACAAATGTTTCCACTGCAAAGAGAACTGCTTGTACTTCAGCCGCTGCTGTGGCGCCGTACAGCAATGATGAGAGCTCAGCGGGAGAACTTCCTGGGTCTGAAGGCAGGGACGATGAGCTGATGCGGGACGCTCCTCTCCTCCGGTACGGGCGCCAGATCTTCTGCAGAACCCCATTTCTTCCGTGAGTGAAACAGAGACGTTAACTTCCTGTTGCGGCGCTCGGTCACCTGCGCTGGGCTGGAGTATCCGGCATCTTCAGGACAGAAAAAAAACCCCCTCAAAACCAGCACCTTATATTACGAATGATATTACGAATGATTGACTTTATTAATCCTAAGGGAAATTCACATGTCACAGCAAAGCTCACCACACAATAATAGATAAAAAAAAAAAAAATGCTACTCATAGTGTTTCACAAGAAATTTGCAACACCAATTGCAATGTACACTTTAATTGTATGTATTTGTCATGCATCAGTTTGCTGTGTGACTCTGTGACTTTGCTTTTTTATGTTTTTTTTTTAGATAAATCAACTAGAAAATATTTTTTAAAAATATAAACAATACTGAATTAACCACTAACTACAGCCACAGTAAGATAATGAATAACTTTAGTAATGAATAAAACATGACATGGCATGCTGTTATAGAAATCCCAAAATGTTTATTCCTCTAATATTATAGCAATTTGCCAATGATTATGATTTTTTTTTTATTAAAGAATGACAAGTCATACTATTTATCTATTTATAGCTATGTTTAATCTGATGATGTAACTTGCAAAACAAGTTGTTCAGTTGTATAGCAGCTATAAACAGTCCTTCCCTCAAGAAACTCTCATTTTCATTCTCTTGAAGTTAATGAGACAAAAAAAAAAAAAATGCAACTTGTCCCTGTCATGTTACTGAAAATCCACAAAGCCCTCCATCCTGAGGACTTCCCTATGACACTGAAGACTCCTTCCACAAATGATAACGTGGCATGGAAGACCTCACCCCATATCAACATATTTTTTCATGTGGAGTGTCTGCTATAAAATCATATATATAGATATACAGAGTTGAGAATTCATCAGAGCTGCGGTATGAGTTGTGTTAACTGTGTGATTAAGGGTTTGCTAATACCTTTATTGAGGTGTTGAATATGAATATTAAAAAAAGACTTCAATCATTTAAAATAAGCATGAAACACAACAGGGGTCATGCAGGAAGACGACTGAGGTCTAAAGGCATCCCACTCCATATGTGGGTGTGCGCGAGTGACACAGCTCTATAAATACATAAGAACGGTGAGAAATTCTGTATGACTGCGATTACTCACTCAGATCACTGCTCTCCTCTGCTTTCTGTATAGTCAGGTAATGGGACGCTAAGTGACCGCTGTAGTCTCGCACATTTTCCTTAGCACCTGAGAGACAACACAGAGTATCAGTGTAAGCATATTATTATTAGTAGTAGCAGTAGTATATATTTATTTATTTAAATTACAGTATATATAATTATATACCACAATCATTCATGTTGCCCCTGTACTGAGAAAAATACTGACTTATAACAGAAGTCTAATGGCAGCTATTGGAGCATCAATAAGCCATTTTGCGAAACATATTTTTGTGAAATAAATTCAATAAACTCCATCAATAAAGTAAATAAATTATAGGTTTATGCCACAGAGCTACTGAATTCTCAATTCTGATTGGTCAGAACATTTTCTATTATAGCAACTCTGATTAATTGATTTGAGTTGATTCATTTCTGTATTAACAGCTACTTCACATAACAGATTAGAATAATAAACAGATTTAAAAAAAAACAAAAAAACATGATATTTAAAAAAGAAAAAAACCTCTGACTGATATGGTGAAGTTTTCTGTGAGAAGACGTTTCTTTAACATTTTCGGAAAGGGCTCTCCAGTGACAGTGCTGGATAGTCAGAGGTTTTGACAAGCAGCATTTTTTTTTTGTCTTATTAACTTCAAGAGAGAGGGGGAAAAAAAGAGGCTGGTGAGGCAGGCTCGTCCTCTAACTTGTTTCGCAGATGTTCTATAACATTAAATGCAACTATAAACGGATATAAAAGCATCAGATGTCAATGCTTAATAAATTAATAAATTGTAATAAATTGTGATCATTGGCAACTGTTGTAGTATAAGAGGAATAAAACACTTCGGTGTTGATGTTCTGTTACAGGATGTGTCAACTTTACATCAGACCGCTTCACACCACCCTGTCGCTGATTATTAGTCCTTACACAATTCATTTACTTCTTCAAAAGGAAGAGTTTGCGGATGTGTAACCAACATAAGTAATGATGATCAAAGTAAACATGGAAGTGCCTCAGTTTCTGCCTGATTGCTCCAGCTTTTTGAAAGTTGGATAAAACTTTGCGAAGACTTTCTCATGTCTTTTCATCTCATCACAAGACTGCATTGTTAGATTATTTAATTTAAATATTTACTGATGGCTTTCAACACCTGCCCTTTTTCTTCCATTATAAGAGAGTTTGGAGTAGACTTCTGTTCTTACTACAGGAAACATGTCAATATTCGTATCTGTGGTAAATCACACATACTCTACACATGTGGTGCATGGCGATTAGCCTCAGAACCACTGCAGTATCCCTTTAAAGATGTGAATGTTAGCATATTACAGCAAATTAAATCCATAATATTTACAGCAAATTAAGTCCGTAATTCTATGAGCAGAGGCTTACCGTATGTTTGGATAAGTAGATTAAATATATGCACGTGGCCATGTAGTGCAGCAATGTGTAAAGGTGTGTATCCCTGTAACCAGAAAGGTTTTAGTCTCATGTGAAATATGTATAATATAGAAATAATAAAATGAACAAGAACAGTCAACACTTACACCCTGGCGCATCCCAAGCCGCAAATCCATCCAACACGCATAAATCAGGGAAGAATCAGGAAAGGAGAGAAAGACAGAAAGATGGAGGGGAAAAATGAGAGGTTGAGAGGACACAAATTAGGTAAGGTTACAGCAACAGACCCTAATGACAGCACGATAATTGCCTGGTAATTCAGTGCAATTGCTCCTCTCAAGGCCCAGCTATTGGAATACATGAGGACATTGTTTAGGGGAAGTGATTAACATGACACAGTTTGATTTATGAACATGCGCTGTGAAGCAGAGTCCGCGTTCATTTGTACAGCTGGATTTGGTGCTTTCCCTTTGAGAGGAGTTATGTCAGAAGCTTGGAAACCAGGCAGGCATGCGAGAATGGCGTCACTGTACCTTACCAATTTCCCGTACAATCAGAGGGAAAACAAGGGCAGTCACTTACATGCTGCAAAAAAAAAAAAAAAAAGACAGAAAAACATATGTGTTGTTTAATTAATGAAGCATTAGGACAATAAATTAAGCCTGTGATACTGACAATAGTGTGTTCTAAACAGATAAATAAACAAGGCTACGCATTGGACTATTGGAAACTTTTTATTCAGTGGGACTTACGGCTTTGGTGTTGACGTCGGCTCCTGCGTCAGCCATCGCAGCAGCCATGTCCTCTTTTCCGTGCTTAGCAGCCCAGTGCAGAGCGGTCTGAGAAACACAGACAGCACTCAGTTCAACACATCACATCTGCAGTACTGGACACAGGTACAAGCTACTCAAACTACCTAATAACTATAAGATAAATATAATAACTTTTATAATGATGGGTTGTGATTTCCACCACTGCGGCTGTGCTTCACGGCTCCCGCACTGGTTTCACAGTTGTTGATTCAGTTACCGATAACCAAAAAGGTGTCTTATTCTAAGAAGTCTCAAACTGCCATCAGGTAAGACTTATGATACGTCAGAACGCACATGACAAGCATTTAGGGAAAAAAGATTTAGGGAATTCTGTACATGCTAGTATACATCAATGTGGACCCTACATACTGCAGTGCATTGTGGGTTCATGAGATACTCTCCAGTATGCTACAGAAACTGATTAAAAAACAGCAGACTCTCTAAACAGTTCACTGTCTATACACATATATAAACAGAGACACAACTATAAAGACATACACTTTATTAAACATGTAAGATATGCTATGTTACTGAAGCACAAATTTACTTTATGAGTATAAAGTCCAACTATTTACAATAATATTAAGTACAGTACACAGATATGTACCACTTATTGATTAGACCTTTTTTTATTCCTCACCCACAAAAAAAGGAGACATTTATAAGCATTTATAAAATTTCCTAGTTTTGAGCTATTGAGCTATTTATAGCTATTGAGCTATACGATTTTAGATTAGAAAAAACACTCTCATATAAGAAACACATCGGAAACATGACTGGTCTAGCTTTTTTTAACCCACTCGATTAATGTGATCAGTCAGTTAGGCTTAGAACTATAATAACTTAAAACTAAGAAGCTCTTGGTGAGCTCTGCCATCATCACATCATTTAAAAAATACAGTATTATTATTATTATTATTATTATTATTATTATTATTATTATTATTATTATATGCTATATAGCTCAATTTGATAACCACAGATGGAATATATATATATATATATATCTACACACAGTACTGTGCAAAAGTCTTGCGCACATGCAAAGAAATGCTGTAGAGCAAAGATGCCTTCAAAAATAATGAAATTAAATGTTTCTACATTTAAAAAAAT
>CM075018.1:17996588-18014276 GCA_037576675.1 Pangasius sanitwongsei
GTGTTACTGAGCATCTTGCAGAAGCAGCCACAGTTCTTCTGGAGACTCTGACTGTCGCACTCGCTTCTTATTTTTGCAGCAAAACCCAGCAGCCTTCATTATGTTTTTTTGTCTGAAAAGTGGTCTCTTATGCAATATGCTGCTTTCTTTACTGACACAAACATTTTTCTGTAACGTTTAATTTTGTGCTGGAAAACTAATGTCTGGAAATCTGAAATGTTTTTGTACTGACTCTATAATGTCGAAGTGATAAAATAAAAATCTATAACAAAGTTTGTACTAAAAAAAAAATTCACAGTACTGTATATTATATTATATTATATTACATTATATTATATTATATTATGCCACATAGAAGTACGTAGCACTAAACATGCATCTTTATCTATTTGAGGTTAGGAATAAAACACAACAGTTTAATAGTTAACAGGGTAGTGTGATGCCGCCCGGTGCGAAGTGATTTTCCTACGACTGTTTTCCTGTAACAGCATGTTGTCAATGATTACAGCTTTTTATTTGTCAAAGAATGATACGTCATACTATTCTTCTGTTTATAGTTACATTTTACATTGTGGAATGTCCGTAAAACCAGTTAGTTCCTGTTCTTACGTTATAGGGCCTATAAACAGTCATTTAATCACCTGCTCTTGAAGTTAATAAGACGGAACAAAATATTGAGAAATCACAAAGGGTTTTCTGACTGTTACAATGCACTGACACTGAAGACTATTCCAATATACGTTCAAAAAAAAAGTCTCCTTACAGAAAGCTTCCCCATATCAACGATTATTAGTTTTCTTTGTTTAATAATATTTTTAACATCTTAATCTTTTTATTATTCGATTATGTGGGACATACATGTCCCTGTTTATGAGCTGTTAGTATAAAAAGCAATATATTCAAATACAGTATATTTTATAATATATAAGTATGTATTACGTATTAGAATGAGTGCATTATTATTAACCCGTGATTTGTCTGGCAGAAAATTAATAAGATTAATAAACATCATCTGATTTGAAAGTTCAACAGTAATGTGATTAGTTCAATTAAGTGGCTCGTTGATTCCTTCTTTAGTTAAGATCACAGGTCTAATCCCTAACAAGGCTTTCTGGGAATCACACAATCCCTAGGCAACATGACCCGAGCTTTAATACATGAGCTATGCTCGGCTTGCTTTTCCTGGCCGCTCCTCGCTCCACAATGCCAGAAAATGGACACGTCCGTGGGCTTCTATCGGTCACTGGAGGAGGGGCCCAGCTGTGCAAGGAGAGGACGGGTTCCTGCCATCTAATGGCAGCCTAATTACAAAACAACAAACCAGTGTGCCCACTGCGGGGGAAGCTGGGGCCTGTCACCCAGTGCAAGATTGATGATGTTGGTATGACCCTGTGATGGAGGACCCACCCAGGCATCAGCCCACTGACAAGCCCATCAAGAAGACACAGGGCCACCACACACACACAAACACAAGCTGAAGCTACAATAATGGACAAGTACAGAGAACACAAGTGATGGATTCTACATGCACAAACCCGGTGTTTAACAAAACACTGAGGCTAAAATAGCACAAACTAGAAAGCAGACAGATGTACAGTAATCACATGTACACACACGCTTTCGTTCCTTCAAAGGGTAGCCAGGTTTGTACGACACGACTCACTATTCTTATCTTCGAACAGTGACAGTAAGAAATGGAAAGACTGTTTTTCGAGTCCATAAATTGTTGAAGAAAGTAAATAATTTGGGTAAATAACTGAATAATGAAATCAGCCTGACATATTAAAAAAAAGAGTAAAATGAAGCTCTTCTAGATGTGTATTAACACGATCTGCTTATAACATGGTTTTTACCTTTTCTATCATTTACTCTTGTTGTTATAAATCGTTTGCTAAAAGAATTACACTACATTAGCAGCTTGCGAAAATTGCCAAAACAGCTGCTGTTACTGTTGTTTCTCATCTATATTCCACTGTATGTGTCCTGCGGCAGTGGGACGACCCTCAGCCCCTCCTCTAAGCTCGGCCCTTAAGACAGATTGTGATAAATGGAGTCTGGCTCTTCTATCTACGGACCCATTGTCCTCGCTGTCACACTCTCGAGACGGATTGGTCATCTCGCCGTTTGAGCGACAGGCCGACAGGTCTCTGGGGGCGTGGAGTGACGGACGATGGCCAACAGGATGTGGAGTCTCCTGTCCTTATTGCTCAACTTCCTGTCTAGGCCCTGCAGGGTGCCCCTATGGCCGCACTGAGTAAAATACAACATCCGTGTCCTGTTCTAGAGGGACTATTAACAAGGGAAACAAAGGGATGCACTGCCACACATATTCACGGCGTCTTTTAAAAGGGAGGAGATGGGAAAATTATATACTTACAAACTGGAGGAAGGAAGAGTCGGTCCAGGACAACAGGGCGGGGCCGTGGTATACAGGACATGAAGGGAAGACAGAGAAAGAGAGAGAGAGAGAGAGAGAGAGAGAGAAAGGGAGGGGTAAGGGATGGGTACAGGTGGCTTTTCATTCACACGTTATCTATCTTGCACTTGTTGACGGACAGGTCCAGCTTGCAATGCTCAAAGGCGAGGAATGTTTACGCTGCATCTGGGATGGCGGCCGTTTATTTTTCGGGTCACCCCGCGAGAGGCGCAGCTGCAATTCCACCCCCCTCCCCTCCCCCTGACATGGAGCTTCAAACATGTGAAAGGAAAACGCAGATAACGCTTGTGTCAGGTTACCTGCCACTACTGCAATAGTGCGTTCTTCAGCACGAGGCTCAAGGCAATGCTTAACCACTTCGAGTGCATCAAGGAGTTAAGCCAAAGCCGAAGAGGAAGAAACAAACGCTCGGCCAGAAAAAAAAAAAAGAGCATCCCTCTCAAGCAATGGCTTAGCTCTGATAAAACCTCAACAGTCACTTAAGACAAGTAGCAACCCTTAATGACAATCAGGAAATTCTGAATTTAACCTTGGTCAATCCGGAACTTTGCCAACTTAATAAAAAGTGCTGGATTGTCCTGCGTGACTTGGCCAGCTTGGCATGCAGCTAAAGGCTGGCAGGCAGGGAAGGGGAGGGAGGGAGGGCATCAAAGCCACCCGAGGTCAGACTCGCCATTGTTCCCCAATTAATCCTAGCCTGCGCTATTACTTTCAGATTATCTTTAAGTGGTTGAAGTCTTTGAGGTGGCACCTAATCTCCCCTGTACTTCAATGTGTGCTGTTGTATCTTGTCCGGGTGGGGAAGGGAGAGGCTTAGTGGCTCTTAGAAGGTGGTCCAAGCCAGGACACTGTGAGAACTCCGGGCCAGGGAGGGACAACAAACACTAGGGCAAAGCTCTTAAGCGCACATGGAAGGGAGGGAGAGGAGACAAATAAAAGGATTTGAGCTTGTTTTGAGGGTGCAGGAGCTAAAAAGCCATCTTTCATAATCCTTTTGATAGTAGGCCTTTGAAATGTAAGCCTGGGACAGATCCCCCCCTTTTTTTTGCGTTCCTTCACTCTGCACTTGGGGACGAGAGAAGAAACTGTGTACCATCACAACGTTTGCGGGAAGAGACATCACCAGAGATCAGGAATGATTTATTATTTATATGGACCATATGAAAATACATATGTGCACGTTCATTTTGCACTCAGCATTCAGTGAGCATGAAGATAAAATGTAAATTTGCTGTTACTCACCCCCTAAAGGTTTTAGTCACCAAGCAGATGAAAATATGAGGGAAAAAAAAAGGAAAAGAAAGATATTATTAGCAAATAGTTATGTTCACATGCAAAGCCTAACTGTTAAACAAAGCAAATGCTTAGAAGAGCAGGAACTTACTGAGGTAAAATCCTGGTTTGGTGTGAACATACAAAAAAAAAAAAAAAAAAAAAAAAATACAAAGAAAAACATTATTTGTAACATCAGGGCTATCTCAGGTTTAATTTGCTGATAGATCTGTTTTAGAAGGTTTGATTTAAAGCGTAAGGCAGTAAAAGTAAAACCGGTTACTTTTTTGTTGGCCAGTGAGGCGTCCCGTTTGAGCAGCTGGGTGAGGTGCGAGAGTCTGCCACATGCTGCAGAATAGATCCACTCTTTCTCTACAGGATCCAGCTGAAGTGAAGAACACGACAAGAACACACTCAGGTAAACACCTCCACTAACATCAGTGTGCAGAAACATCATACTGCTGTTTCGCTGCATCGCGACCCACAGAAGCAGCGGGAAAGGGTTGTTGTTTTTTACAGATGTTGCAAACTAACTTCACAGTTAGAGTCAGAATAACAATCACACGTTCTGACAGAGTACAGGTTTTCAAAAACGGTGTTTTGTATGGGCCATATGAAAAAGAAATAGACTGCAAGATGGCGTATAATACACAAGAGATCCAGATATGAAATTAAAATAGGGCTGGGAGATATGACGATATAATATTGCTATAAAAAATATATATATATTTAGCATTTTTAAGATTAAGTACAGAATTTCAACATCAAATCAGCTGCTTGCAGTAAGTTTGCAATTATTATTATTATTATTATTTTTTTTAATATTCATGATATTGCAGAAAAGTGTATTGTGATTTATCAATTGATGTTAAAATTCTGTACTTAATCTTAAAAATGATAAGTATATATATATTTTATATTTTATAAATGCAAATGTTGTTTTAAATATAAAATATAAAAAGACTGCTTTTTTGTAAGTATTAAATAATGCATTGAACAAGTGTGTTTTTTAACAAGTGGGTTTAATGCAACACCACTGTATTGCTGGGATATGGCTAGCAAACCTATACGTACATTGTGATATATATCATGTGTGGTGGAAATGTCTTTGAGAATCGCGATGTGATATTTTCATCATATCACCCAACCCTACCTCAAAAACAGATCGCTTCACAAATTAGAACAACTGATCCAGCAAGCATTTTGATTAGTGGATGAACATCATTTTAATTTATAAAATATAATCCCAAAGAGGAGTCCATATTTGCCAAAATGTCCTGTTTTGGCAGGGGTTATGTGTAAATATTATATGAATTCACAGGTTTATATTAATGTGCTTGTTCTAATATATTACTGTTTCCATAGTAACAGCTCATTCATAATCTACGGTGAATAATAATCAGATTTAAAAATACATATATAAATAGGTTATTTAACAAGGAAAATGTATAGTACAGGAGACATTTATTTAACATTTATGGAAGGAGTCTCCAGTGTCAGTGCTTTGCAACAGTCAGAGATATATATAGTGTAAGAGATGGCATGGTTGAAGCAGTAATTATAATATTTTTATACTATTATATTATATTTTATTCTATTGCTGTTAACTACAATCATTGGTAATGATAACCAAAAGAAGATTAATACTTCTCTTTAAAATGACACTTACAGCCACAGCTGCAGGGCTTACGATACCCGTAGATTCCTCCTCCTGCTCCGATTCTGACTGAAAAAATGGAAAGGGAAAGACAGAGAGCGAGAGAGAGAGAAATGGTAAGAGGTGGTAAGTTCTGTCTAATACAAGACAAGCCATTTCATTCATCTGATCTGTTATTGATCTCCAATACGCAAATTCACTGCCTATAATAGGTGTGTGTGTGTGTGTGTCAAAGCAACAAGCGTCCTCTTTCTCACTAGTACTGTGTGTGACTGTTACTAAAAGAGTTTCCACCACCGTCACGCTGCTTAATCAAGTGGTGATGTGTGAGACTCCTTGGTTTGTCGTAAGCCCAGCAAACAGACCCTAGGCACCAATACGCACTCACAAAATAAACAGACATCATAGAAGAGGAAACGAAACATGGCTTCTGGTCATAGAATAGACATTACAGTAAACGGGTTTCTGGGTAGTGATACGGTATTAAACAAACAAGTAAGCAAACAGAAGTCAAATTATGCAAAGGTTGATAAAGTTAATACACACTCAGAGGAGAGAATACAGGGGAAAGACGAGTTTCCATGCACTTTATACAAGAGAAGGCCAGGCATGCGGTCAAAACCCGAACAATTTGCTTCACTGAAAGCTAAATTGCTCACGCTGTGTATTTTGCTGTTTTTGAAATTATGCTCACAAGAGGCCAACGCTTTGAGGGCCAGTCTGGCTGTATGTAGGCTGACCAATGTGTCAGTCAGGGTGTTCGTGAGAGGAAAATGGAGCAGTTTGCTGATTTCAGAAAGCAAGTGATTGCTAATTGTCCTGAGGGCAGGGGAGCTGCGGTCAGCCAGACAGAGAGCAAACACACGCTTTCTTTCATGTGCGCTGTGCTAAGTGTCCAAACTGTCCACTGTAAATGGCGCCGCATTTAGCAGCTGAAACAGGCATGGAGCCACATGCCTTTTCCACTGGGAAGAAAAGACAAAAAGTACAACAGGTAACTACATCAATTATTAACTGTCAAGGTCTGAACATTCGCGCCCGTCCTCCGATCCAGGTTTCTAAAGCAAACAAGTGTTGCCATGGAAACTCACTGTAGGAGTTTTCACGTTGTTAAAAATAAACGTGTTAATATGATGTCCGGGCTGGACTGCATTTTTCTGTATGCACAATTATGATCTGTCTGTCTTTTGATTCCATGGAAGGACACTCAAGTCTAAGAAGTGATAGCTTCTGCATGCGCAAGCAAATAAGGTGCTTCTTGAAACAGACGTCCTTGGTTCACAGTCATTTCAAAACCAAGCATGCTTTTTGTAGTTAAAAAGCAGGAACAAAGATTTCATTTAGTTTCAAATCAGCCTCACAAAAATTATATTTATGGTGATGTATATTACTCATTAGATTATTTTAGGTATTATTACTCACTGCCATTTTTTATAGCGTTTTTGTGTCTCTATTTAATCATTTGAAAGCTAGCCTCTAAAAAGTATGCAACATTTCATTATTTAGATTTCATTATTATTTCATTTTTGCAATGTATCACACAATTTTGTGGTAAAATTAAATTACTGTCTGCTTAATTGAATAATTAAAGGTCAGTTTCTACTGTTTTGTTTTAAAAACCAGGAAAGCTGCACCCAAAACTGATATACATTTGAATGGTGGGAGCAGAGAGATGATTATTTTCTCTCTAATGAGGTTGAGCATGTAGCTGTTTTACACAACAAGAGAGAGTATCTTTCACATGCAAATCCAAGGCCTTTTCATGCTGTTCTTCCGCCCCAAGTATGTCCAGTAACTCAGAATAATCAATCTGTCGCCCTCTGGTGGATATACACAGCATCACAGCATAGCACCGAAGAACACATTTTCTTTTGTTTAAAGTGCTGCTGAAAGTGCTGTTCACTAACCTTTGACCCCGAGTCCTTTTCCAGGTCATCCTCTGCGTCTGTGGGGTCAGGGTTCTCCTCTGACAGAAGTTCTGGGTTCTCCACTGAGGGTTGGTCAACTGTCACCTGATTATTAATGACAGACGAGATTCATTAGCAAAAAATAATTTAGGGAGTTAAATACAGCCTCCTTTACTGCACAGTTAACTGTAAACACTATTGATAGACTCCTACACTTATCTAACTGAGTACTCACTTGCGATATCTGCGAACAGACTTTGCACCCTTTTAAAATAATGTGCTTACTAAATAACAATACGAGCTGTTGCACATTTTAAATTAAGTTACATAAGACATAAAAGGTTTGGATGCACAATTTATATCCAAAAAACGTCCCAGTTAATTGCTTTGATCAGCCTATTGCTATTACCGTATAACAAAGAAAACACAGACCTATTATTAGACCTCTATTATGAAACTGGTGCTGTGAACTAATACATAATGCATTCATTGCATTTAATTTAATGTATTTAATGTTCATTTTAATCCTAGTCCTCATTTACCTGTTGTTTTATTGCTAGAATACCCGCATCAGAATGACTCTGCTGCTGATGTCTATTATTTGTTAAATTAACTGTTAACAGTCTATTTACAGTAAACAGGAAACAGAACCAGTTGTAATCTGTGAAAACTGACCCGCTGTACTGTTAAACCTCAAAACCCACAATCAGCAACAAACTGTAGTCCTGTTCTTGTCTCATGGCTCAAGCAGCCCATGCACATGCAGTCTTTTATTCCGAATTGGTCGTCTATTCATCAAAGTAGCTCACATTAGGTTCATTTGCTATGAGCCATTTCTGCTGAAGTGACACATCAGATCTTGTGTCTCATGTCCAATTCACACCCAGGCTAAAGAACGGCTCTGACGCAGCATTTCCAGGAAGGAAATTCACACTTAGGAAATGTGGCATAGCTGTTAGTTCACATAAGTACAGTTAAAGACAGTGACTGAAGTGTAACAGAACCATTTTTTTTTTTAAAAGCTGGTGGTTTCCTTTGGTATCTGCTATTTATGAAAAATAAACTGACAAAGCCAACAGAATACTTGTCTCGTTACTTTTGTACTTTCGTATATACTTTACTTTGACCTCCATTTTCCCCCAAATTATTATTAGTTGTTAGTCAGATCACACACACTAACTAGATGTCCTCTATCACACCACAGCTACTAACTAGAGAGGGTGAAACTAGCACGTGCTTCCCCTAAGGCACATGAAGGCGGCCAGCCATAACATGTTTTTTTGAACTGCTGCTCATGCGGTGTCCTACGTAACCTCACAGACACCCACGACTGGTTAGCATCCCTCAGAAAGTCTGGGGAGAGAGTAATACCATGCCTCCCACCCTGAGAACACGGCCATTTTTCCTCTGTGGGCATCATCCGGATTCGAACTGTTGCACTATTTGGGAGCACTGAAGTCACTCTAACCAAAGCAGGTGCTCTTGCTAACTTCTTAAACTTCTGTTCAAAAACCCATCTCTCTACAGACAGGCACCTGTACAGTGTAATGATATCACGATGTAGCTTCGCGATCCAGAAAGTTCTGGCGTGCGTAGCAGGCTTCTGCAGTTACACACTAGAGACCCAATCAGGATCAAGGATTAAACATCAACACATTTGCAGGTTACATCCAAGCAAACAAAACACAGCTGGACTTCCGTATAACTATCCTGTTCATGGATGAAAAACTTTGGCACCAGGTTTCACGTCCTCTGGATCTCTGAGTGAGCGTTTTCTGCCATGCCTTCCATAAGATACTGCAATAACAAGCTACCACTTCACTTCCTGGTCATTTGTGGCCTTTCCCTGTATGCACGCTCAAAACAGCTGACCGGCAGGGAGGACCCTCTCCTTACAGAGAAGCTTAATCCTGATTAGTTAATACAGTTGGACCATGTTAGAATGTTTATTTGGTGAGTGCAAGCCTGGAACAGTAGAGCATTTTTTCCTCCGATCATCTACTTTTTACCCTTTTTTAAAAAAATTCTACCTGCTAGCAGGGGTGGGCGATACGATAAAAATATCATATCATGATTCTCGAAGGCATTTCTACAACACATAATTTACTCCGATCAACATTTTATCGTCATATTGCCCAGCCCTACCCGCTAGCTCAGCACTCCTATAGCAATCTGTGCAAATATAAGATTCCTCTGATAAACATGAAGCATGTCACGCTGCTTGTGCGATGTCGCAAGGTTGCTGACGAGCTTTTAGGAGAGTGCTAACTGCCGTTATTCTGTGTACATGACCTAACAGACGTCACTCTCTGGACCAGTTACTCCATATGCCTCACTTTGACGCCATCTATTTTCATTTTAGCGATGTGAACACTGTTACATAAAGCATTGTTATGAACAATTGAACGCAGCACACTTATCACATGGAGTGCTTGATAATTAGGTGTGTTTGGAGCAGAGGAAAACAATCAATTGCCCTCCAGAACTGGAAGCACAGAACACAAGGCTGGGTTACTTATGATAATAGACAAACCACAATACCACTTTCTCTCCACCTGGTCTGACATCTGCTCAGCTGCCCTCACAAAAGGAAAGATAACCGAACTGCGAAAGACCTGTCTGTCCGGCAGAAGCGCTCTTATCTCTTATCTCTGCCTGATTCTCCGCTCCGGTTGAGCAAACGCGTGGAAGCAAACAGGACACGCAAGAGGCTTTCCATGGGAATGCCTGCATGCAAATGAATGTGGCGCACTAGTAAACAGCGAACATCTCATGCATTAAATCGTATGGAAATGGGAACTTACTGTTCGCTGAGCTTTAGCGGAGTTACATGGGAATGCTATCACACAAGTCATGTGTTATGTGCAGCCTAAATGCTCGCCCAAATCCTTCAATCAGTATATCTGATATATACATATCACTAACATTCACAGAAAAATAACATTACCATTCAGAATAAGTGCATGGCTTTGTCTAATGAAAAACTAGCTCTGTTCACTACTTGTGAGCAAAAAGTAGTGTTTTAAATGTTTCTTTCTACTTTTTCCTTATTAGAAATGTAGAGAACACTTATAGAGACGGAAACAAGGGAAGGCATAAATAAGAGACAGATATGTGAGACTGAAATAAAGAAATAAGGGCATGCGTTACTGTGATTTTATCACGTGTTCAAAGCAGAATTATACAGCAGCAATAAAAACCATATGATAAAATCCAGTGTCTAATAAATGATTTCATCTATAACGAATGATGTTCGCAATAAACAATTTTTCTGCCATGGAATATAGTCTGTTAACCGCAAGCTTCAGTTGCTAAGCAACCTAACAGGCAAAGATCAGAATATTCAGATTAGAATAGACAGAACAGTGGTGTAAGTGTGACGGATGTATTGGGTTAAAAACCTGGTGCATTAATACAGAACATGGTTATGGTCACAGGAGTGCATATATATCAAGGATTTTACAAGGGCCTCGAACACGACTGAACAAATCGGATTTTCGAACCTGTGTTAAAATCCCGCTTTTCTTTCAGATTTACAGAAAGCAATCGTTTTAAACATTTTCACAATAAGAGAACTTAAAGCTAAGCAGTAAGCGTCAGTTTGACCCAAATAGAACATTAACTAATACTTTCCCTACTCATGATGTACTCACATCCTGCCTCTCGTCTGGGTCTTGGGCATCAGTAACAGTAATGGTGGGTCCTACACACCATTCGACTGTGTTCTTTTTCATCTTCAGCTCCTGTGCTGAAGCCACCGAAGGCTCAGATTCACGCTCCTGCATGAGCTGCCTGTACTTCCTCTTCAGGATAAGGTACTTCTCTCCCTGCAGAAGAAACACATTAGAGACAGAATCAATACCATGAAACCATTTACACATGCTGATTTCCTGGGTCTGAAATAAATTAACCTAACTAAAATATGTACTTGAGCATATTCTGGTGCTAAAACTGCTTTTTTTGTTGTTAAAGATCATGCCTGCTAGCTTTAGAACGCTGCCTGAGATCCCAGAAACACTGCTATGTCTGAGAGAATGCAGTCTCCACTTGGCTTTTGCCTAAAAGAGGCAAAAAGGAATTGCAGCTCAAAATAGGAATGCACTAAACCCATATTAAGTATCATGGGGCCATATTAAGTATCTCATATTGAGTAAACATGGCGCTGAAACTAAATTGGCATTGGATCTGACTTCACATATTTTCCAGTGTTGCCTTTTTACACTGTAAAGATCTGTCATGTGGACTGACACCACAAACTGTCCAAGTGAAAATACAATATAAATTGCCTAAAAGCCTGCCATCATCAGCTGATATTTGTACGAAGCAAGTGGAGTATCTGCTGGTACACAGAGCTCTGATCTTAGAATCATATTAAAAACAGAAAGATGGCTTTCAGTGCAACTGAAAGTACTGTAGGTTTGTTTATTATTCAAGACAGTACCAATACGGTTATACAGAGGTGGACACATCACTACCACAGGCACCTAGGAAAAGCACGTTATGTATCCGGGCTGTCTATTAGATTTTATTCACAGCTGCATGGCAGACAAGGTTCAGTGGGCTGGGCACCAGCAATATTTTTTATCTTCACTCAAAAAAAAAAACAAAAAAAAAAAACTGGCCGTTGGAAGGAACTATTTTTACCAGACATAGTAATGATCTTTAAATGGATGCTAGACAATCTTTCCAGAATCAGGAATATGAAAGGATGTGGAACCAGTGACAAAAGTGCAGTAAAACACAATGCAGCATAAAATCTCTTATATAACTGCAATGATAGTAACGACAAAATACAAATTCAAATTCAGGCGTGATGAGAAAACACAGCAGCTCATAGCTGAAATGTTAGCCAAAGACTCTCTGCCTTTCTGTCGACGGCGCAAACGTGATGCGAGACATCTTCAGGAGAGAAGAAAGACATAGATACACAAAATCGCCTCTCCCAGAGTACTCTCTTTTTTGTTTTCCACAGACTGTATTAATTTGCAAACATTAGCTTGGTATATTTTGAGTTAAATTGCGTTGATTGCCATTTTGTAGCCTAGTTAACTGGAGTTCTGGACAAGCATAGCATAGGACTTGGCCGCACATGGGATGATTTATAATTTGTCCACCCCTGTAACAAACCGTTAAAACACAAAACACACCCCAGTCAATTACACTACAACTGGCTTCTTAGGGAATGCAGAATTTTTCACAAAGACAAGTACAGGAAGCAGTAGAATCTTATCATACTTCAATTACATGGGTGTATCTCGGTCATAATCATCTAAGAATAACATTTCACTAATGGTACTGATGGCATTAATGGTTGTTAAATGGGTGGAAATGTCTTACTCACATTCTCACACTTACACACAGCTATTCTGTCGATGATGAGCTTGAAGTCCTCCCTGTATTTGGCTGGGAAAAGACAAAAAGATTTATATAAGAAAAAAGATTCTCATTTTATTCACTAGTGGCACAAATTAACTCTAACAAAAAATGACCAAAAAAAAAAAAACTATAAGCATGTTACATTTTGCTCTCCACCTGTTCTCATTGGGCAGCATTTAATAAACCGTAAGTGTATTTTTTTAACGTCAATATATAAACATCGCCACTAACTCTAACCTTAGCACGCTCTGCATTTGCTCACTCGGATGTTCACTTAAATGCCTGCTGGTAATAACGCAAGCGAAACAACGTGGGGGTGAATCTCTGAGCTTGCAGGATCACCCTCTTCTGCTTGGAAACTGCACTTCTGACACTGCGTGGTAACAACCAAAACACATTAACAAGCACAACGTCACTTTCGTGGTGAATTTGTGGCGAACTGCTCAGATGCGGGACTTCTGAAATGACACTAAAGCTGTGGCAACAAACGTATATCAGATTATATTTGCGTGTAGTTTATGACATCTGTGAGAAGATAGTAAATTCAAACGTAACTTGTCAAACAAAAACTGGTATCGAATCCGTTGGTGCTTACATTGCTATCAAGACAATTTGAGCAGGCAGTAAGGAAAAAGAATTTTACCGCAAAAAAAGCACAGCGTATATATCAGTGGTTTTGGGGATTGTTGGTGTTTCTCAGATGTTTTTAACATTAAAGATAAGCAAGCTTAGGTAGGGATTAACCTCAGGCATGTCTGAAGAATGCAAAAGATTCCTGACTAGGGGGAGCTAATCTGTTCTTCATTACCCTTGGATGATTTAATTTTGCCTCGCACTGTCTTTTGCCTGCTCTGCTTCAACCAGCTTTTTTTAATGACTGTATATGAACCTTTCTCCAAGGTTCTCCAGCATCACCAAAGTTGGTTTACAGTGAGCAAAAAAACCTAAATGTTGAGCTCAAGCTCAATTTCGTATTCAGTAACCTTTCCAACTATTTTCAAACACTACAGCAAAATGTTTGGGTAAAAGGTTGTCCAGACTACAATCTCTAAAACGTCCTTGTGAAACAAACAGAAAGCCACTGCTGCCAAGAAGATAGCATCGACTGTATGAATTAGTACCAAAAGGGTGCTAGGTGCTTTCAATACTTTGGAGACTTCATGGCTTGTGTTTACAAAAGAGAGCATGCCTACGGCAACTGAAACCTTTCCTTTTTCCTGCCAGCAGGACAGTATTGCACACAAACAGGAAACCCAAACGGGAAGCTGACTTTTAACCAGGCAAGTCTAGAGAATTCCTGAGGGACACAGCTGATTTTTTTTAAAGGGTTATTCATTTCCCTGTGCTCAGTAAGTGCCCTCATGGTGACCAGAGATGTTCACATCAGCGTGTTCCCACAGAGAAAATAGTAACTGCTCAAAGTCCATTTCATAAAACAAACAACTCGTCTAAATCTAGACCGTCTCCATGGGCAGGGCCTTATCCCACTGCAGCAGATTTGTGAATGCTCGGAAACAATTTGATAATTGGACAGAAGGATCAGATGGTGCCAGATGTGAGCGGCTTTGTGCACAGCTGGACTTGAGCATCCGGAGAGAATGCACGGCTCCAAGCAGAGCCATGCAGAACATTCAAATACGTACGCTTAGTTAAGATGTTAAGCTGGTTAAGTGGTTAAATTCAAATACATAATGTGATGATCCACATGACACGACCTTCTACAGCAGTGTACATGGTAGGTCTTACTTACAAAATGTCAACATCTTACAAGTAACACATCATGGACAGTTTATGTCCAAGTGCCAAACCTGCAAATTGCACCTGGAGAGCGTAGACTTGCACGTAAGAACTGCTGCTGTAATCATAAAGATGTCCTGTGCTCATCCCAGGACTCTTATTCACAATCTGCTCATACTGAACATCCTTTCAACACACTTAGTTTACAGTATACGGTTGAAGAAGAGTAATGATTTAGAATCCTACTATCTGGTGTCACCAAGAAGAGGATGAGTTTGCTTTTGATTCTGGTTCTTCTCAAGGTTTCTTCCTCATGTCCTCTCAGGTAGTTTTTCCTTGCCCATTTGACTTGCTCACCAGCAATCTAAATCTACATCCAGACTTCAGTATCAATGCTTTGTGACAATGTTTACTGTTAAAAACACTATATAAACAAAATCAAATTCCAGGCAGAAGGAGGTTAGCTAGATAGACAGCATTCTTGGTTAGACAGCTAGACAAGGCTCACACAAGCAAGTGAGAGGTTGTTCATGTTGTTTGCATTTTTTATCTCTTGTGGGCATGCTCGACATTAAGTGCTAGGCTTTGGACTAGTATTGTTGGCAGATTTGGCAAAGCTTGAATGTCAAGCTTAGGGCTCAGCATGGCACTAATATTTGTTCTATTTCTCACAAATTAATTTGTATGAAATAAACAAAAATCGAACCACATTCGTTTGAATTCGTTTGTACTCCTCACAAGATCAGCTTGACCTAATCTTTTCTTTAGATTTTATCAACAGCCATGTTTATGTCCCATTGTATTAACTGTCATGTTAAACTGATTTCAGGTGTTCTCAAGTGTTCTTTGGATGGTTAACAGTTCTAGCTGTCTAAAGGGGTTCTACATGGAACCTTTTCTGGAAAGGGAACCTTGTGTTTTGAGGTTCTCTTTAAGCATTAACAGTTGTTTTTACGTCATACTTACGACGTTTATGTCAGTAAAACGCTGCCCAATGATTTCAGGAAGGCTAAATATGTAAACATTTGGTAAAAGGTTCCTTCTTTGGATGGTTAGCAGTCCTAGCTTTTCAACAGGGTTCTACTTGGAACCTTTTTTTTTGAAAAGGTGAACCTCTTTTAGGATTATCAGTCCTCTAAGTGTCTGATTTTATTAACTTGCTTTTATTAAAGCGCTGCCCGATAATTTCAGGTTGGCTAAAGCATTTGGTAAAAGGTGTTCCTCAAGTGTTCTTGAGATGTTTCTAGCTATTTAAAGGGGTTCTACTTGAATCCATTTCCAAAAGGGGAACCCTATATTGTGAGGTTCAATTGTTTTTACATCATATTTTATCGGCTGTCACGTTAAAATCCTGTCCATTGATTTCAGGTTAGCTAAACATCTAGGTACTTGGTAAAAGATGTTCCTCAAGTGTTCCGATGATTAACGATTCAAGCTGTCTAAAGGAGTTCTACTTGAATCCTTCTCTGAAAGAGGAACCCTCTGTTGTGAGGTTCTCTTCTTAAATACGTCATATTTTATCAGCCATCATATTAAAGTCCTGTCCAGTGATTTCTGGTAAATATGTAAACTTTGAGTAAAAGGTGTTCCTCAGATGTTCTTTGGATGGTTAATAGTTCTAGATGTCTGAAGGGGTTCTACATGGAACAGTCTTTCATCGAGGAACCATCTGTTTTAACGTAAACCTTAAGCCCCAAAATGGGACTACCCAGAGAACCCTAAGGTGCTTGAAGGAACTTTTTATAATAAGAAAACTTCACATCTCTAAATTCCTCGCCAATGTGTTCCCTGCTGAAGAAAAAAAAAAAAATCAGTAGAAACCCTCACAGAATTTGTAATGATTTTAATGGGAATTGTATTGGTTTTAATGGGGATTGTATTGGTTTTAATGGTAATTCTGTTGGTTTTAACAGAAACCGAAATGGTCCCTCTGGGTATCTACTGGTAATTTGTTGCCTTCTATTGGTGGCGTGTTATGTCTACTGGATACCATTAAGGACCTGGTAATGGTTTTAATGGTTAGCTGATGGTTTTAATGGTACTTCTAGTGGAAACCATTAGAATTTCTGTGATAGTTTCTATTCTTTTTGTTTGTTTGTTTGTTTTTGTGTGTATGTGTGTGTGTTGACATTGTGTGAAAAATTAAAAAACCACAAATGACACCAAGCAGCTGAAGAGCTCACCAATTCTCAGTTTACTGCTGTGATGTTTAACATGTGTTTACACACAGAAAGGAGCCCTAGTGCTGAATTAACACACTGCGGTGTACAGTGCAGGCTAAAGGGAAGCCTGTGGGATCAGTTGAGAGCTGTAGGTATTCATCAACACTGAGGACACTGGTGCGCGCGCGAGCTCCAACGGAAATGACAGAATTCCTGCTGTAACCTGATAAGCTTACACACTTCTAATGTAAAGCAGATGGGCTTAGTTTGAGGCTTTCCAGAGAAACTACAGCGTTTGTAGGTTTGTAAGGCTCTGAAATGTTCATACTGGATGCAAATATGTTTAATTAAATAGGACTGAATAGGTAATATTTGAGCGAGAGAGAGAGAGAGCCATTTTGACACATTAGCAGTGACAGGAATGTCAGGCTGTGAAGAGCTACATGAGGTAACGCTAGCAGCATCACTATCAATGAGAAAAGGCAAAAAAAGAAAAGAAATACAGCCAATATTTAGACTACTCACCACGTAAGTGTAAATCACTATGGCTTACAAACTGCTTATAGGTCTTCATCAAGTCTGAATTTGTAACTTTTCCGCCGGAGGAATAGATGTATTCCAGCAGAGAAGCTTCACTGATATCCCCCATGTTAGTCACACAACTTCCCCCTCACACGACTAACTCGAGTACATTTAAACACAGTGCTAATGTGATGCCATGTTAGGATCGGTTTTTCCATCAGGCACACTACAGCATGGCTCTGCTCCGCTGTGCAGCCGCCTAATTAAATATAAAGAGAGAAAAAGAGTCATCGTGGATGTCCAAGTTCACTCCACCCTAACTCAGCACGCGCGCCTCCTACGGTTTAACCCTTTACAGCCTGGGCTGCAGCGTGTGCTGAGGAGAGTGCTGCCCCGAGGGGTGCTGCGATAGGAAATGTTCACGGTATGATATGATGAGCTAAAAAATATCACGGTCTCACGATTTTAATAGAACATTTAAAAACGCAGAATTAAATTTGTTTACTACGAAATAAAACACACCCACATCTCTCTCTCTCTCACACACACACACACACACACATATATATATATATCAACACTTGCACCCACTAGCTTCATATCCTCATTTATTACCTC